>CAEGAE010022091.1:0-13827 GCA_903067095.1 Girardinus metallicus | reverse complement strand
GGGCGAATTCGCCGCTGCGATTTTCTCCTCATCAGTGAAAGAAAGTGCTGGCAAATTAAGTAAGGATGATGAAAAGGACCGGAGGAGAAACATTTTTCTTAGAGTACTTGAAATACAGCCAATAAAACAGGAAGTACCCCAGCCCTATCAGATGCAGCTTCCGGTTGTCGTGCAAAAAGGTCTATCTTAAATAAATTTCCTTTATTTACTTTATTTTGTGAAAGGTTTACATCCCAAACATGCGTAGAAGAAGAACGTTGACGTCACACAGCAGCGCATTGTTTACGGAAGTAATACTGGATAGAGCCGTTGATGGATCGATTTTAAAGTTTATTAAGCAACGGAAGCCGAAGGTATTGTCACAAGATCATAACAATACGAAGGAAACTAATAAAAAGAAAGGACAATTAATAGCGATGACCGTGGAGTATTAATTGCAGTTTCTGTAGGAAAGTTAGACAGTCAGAAGTCGTGGATCAAGTTGCAATGCAGAGACTTCTTTCATAATTATAATTTTCAGCCTTTGTTTGAGTACTGATTTACTGCCCCTGACTTCTTCTGGTGCAGAATTATGGCGTTTATGTCTCACATTAATGATGAAGCCAATGCACATGACCGTTCAAAGAGCTTACGCTGATATGAAAGAGGTATGTATCGGATTTTTTTTTTTTTTTTTTTTTTTTGAGGGGGGTGAAAAGATCGAAATCGGGCTCGAACCATAACCCAGATATATAAGTCGCATATGGGCAAAACAGTGGACTTAGCTCGTATTTACCTGCTGTGTGAATAGCCTTTAGTCTAATTCGCCAGCGCCCATGGAGCAATTTCCTCCTTAGTGCTGCTTTGCACACCTGCAGCTGATTCTCCCTTGATCAGGTAATCAGCCAGGCTCAGACCTGCATTCACTGCCAGCCTGTTGACCTACCATGGTGATGCTTAGGTCCTGTTTTCCTGTTGAAAAGGGGAAAAAAAGTCTCAAGTAAATTTCCTTTATTTTAATGTTCATAAATTCATCATAAGCTTAAACTAATAAAATCAATGCATTAATTAAGAAATATTAGCTTCTATTAATCATAGTTACAGTGGACCCCGATATAGTGATGGCTCAGTATTCAGTATTTTTTTTTCTTTCACCACTTTGTTTCACTTGTTTAATTATTGTGAATTATACAGAAACTAACTTTTTGAAATGACATCAAATGAGTGTTAAAGTGTCTAAAATATTGTTGCTGTGAACTATTCTGTGACACCAAGCACATTTACGCCTTTTTGTATTGTGATTTACCAAGTGTGTTTACAAAAGCTTTAAAGTGACAACCCTAGAGAACGGCTCATTAGTTTAACATTAACAGGTAGTTGATATGCTCCAGTGAAGCAGATCCTTCAAATATTCAGCTGTACCCATTAACGGAGCAGTTCCCACATATTTCCACGTCATGCTCTATAGGTGACCGCTCGCCTGCCTCCGACCTGACTAAGGTCTGTAAACAAACTTCCCTCAGTCGCTCCATAACATAATGTGTTAGGCAACAGTCATTACATTGACACACCTCATGCTGGAACTGGGCCTAAGCCAGGGATTAAATATAATTAGAGAAGGGTTTATTGTTATATAAAGTTACCACATCTCCTTTTGAAGTATTTTATTGTATCTAATTGTTTTTGAGGAAACATCATGACTTTTCCCCTTTTTTGTAGTAAAGTAAATCCTCTTAGTATTTAAGTATAAGTATGCAGCAGAACCTGCTATTAAAACTGTAAAATTAAACAATTTCTCTATTTTTTTTTTTTAGAATTACCTTAAGGTATGTAAGAGCATATAAAATATGTGGACATCCGTGTGATAAAATAAAACTACAATAAATCACTTCACAACCTTTTCCGCTTTTACTCTGACCTACAACTCAAAACCAATCCAAACCATTCAAGGAAAGGATATAAATGTGGTTGCATAAGTTTAAATACTTTGTTGAAGAAACTTTTAAGTCATTTGTACCATTCAGTCTTTTTCTGAAATGTGTTCTTCTCCATCCTTGCATTTGAGCCACGGTTACAAAGAATCAAAAGAATTTCAGTCTTCAAAGGTAACAGTCAGGAGGTGGGGACCAAATCTCCATACTATATCAATCAGATTTCAGGTTCCTCAGATTTAAAAGAATTTATACCAGGTGTGAAATCCCGAAGCCTGGATATTGAAACAGAAACCAAAGTGCACTTATGCAATCAAATTATGTCACCTTTATTACATGTTTCCCAATGAGATTTGTTTGTTTTCCAGCCGAATTTAAAAGATATCCATGTTCAAAGTTGAAAAGACCCTATGAAGTTAATGTCTCAGACTAATAGGAGCATATCCCCTATAGGACATTTTTACAATTGTTTTGTATAAATATTTTAACAGTTTTGTAACACAGTAAAAATGTGGTCACTTGGGTTGAGTTAATTTACATCTGCCGGTAGTTTGTTACTATGTTAAAAACTGTCCCACTTGGATCAGATCTTCCTGTAGCTGATATTGGTTTGTGTCGTCTGGATCTCTTCAGACATTGTAAGGATTTGAAGTTTGCTTTTCTTTTATACTTAATGTATATTTTCTTTCCTATTGCTTCCTAACTTGTGTTATTCTGTTCAATTTGTTTTTAATTAGCTTGTTAGTTTATTATTTTTGCTTCCCTCAGTCGCGCCATACGTTTCCCCCGAGTTTGTGCTCAAGTTTCCTGTGTTGAGTTTGCGTTGTTGACCTTTTATGAGCTCAAATTTATTACATTCCCTTGATATTTTTTATGTTTTGTGTAAATAAACTGAGCAACATTTTTGCAGATCTCCTGCGTCTCTGTGGTTGGTCCGTGTGCTCCCTGACGCGCCACATGCTGGTGTGTAATGTCATTTCATAAATTTACATCCAGTTTCCTGGAAATTACCTTGCATCTTTCCATCTACAAAAACAGGCCTACAAAAACAGTCTCGGTCTCTTTCAGTCAGGAATGAGAAGACTGAATATCAAAACTGATATCAGCTTGTGACTGCCTGTTCTTCTTCAAGACTTATTCCTGGAGTGTGCCTGCTAATATGTATGAGCCTGTGGATTTAGCTTGCTCTAGAAGAAAGTGAAGCGGAGGGGTCATCTATATTGAAACTGACAGGCCCATTTGGAAACAATCATCAAATGTGTCATGGAAAAACCGCTACGTCATGGTGCAAAGGACGTCAAGAGGCTGCCAGCATCAATATTTTCCCCTCAAGGCTGGCAACGGATGTCGTTCTGATGGAGCTTATATTCCTCTTGGCAGGCCTGTAGGCCATTTTTCTTTCCTTCTTCTTTTTAGTAAAAGTTGCTGGTTTCAGAATCCCGGGGATTTCTCACCCTCATCATCCAAAGTGCAACATGACTGACAACAACCGGGACAACAGAGAGGAAGAGTTTTATCAGTGTCACCTCCTCCAGATAGGAAGTCCAGGTAATTAGGTGCACTCACCTCAAGCGAGGCCCAATATCCTGTTTGAAGAGAGCACTGTTCTGAGTCACTGATCCCGAGGACACGCAGACCCTTCGAACTTGAGGAGACCACCTCGGTTAGTGTGATGTACAGTGGATCTAATCTTCTTGCCTCAGTAGTTTCCCTCTTCCCCTTTGAGGAACTGTCACTGTGATCAATAATGAAGCTGCAAACATTCCCCTGAATTCTGGCTTCTTCTTGATTTAATCACAAACAAAGTGCCTTGGAAAATACTCACAGCCTCAAAGTTTTTCATATTTTTCACATCACAACCACAAACTTTAACGCATTTTCTTTGGATTTGATGTACGCAAAATAATAGGGGTTGCTTATTATGATGTGGAAGCAAAATGAACAATTTTACCACGAAAATCTGAATTGCATGCATTTGAACTCCCCCTATTACTTTAATATCCCTACATAAAAAAACAGTACAACTAATTGGCTACAAGTTCTTGATTACCTGACAAGAATGCTGCTGTCAAAAATGCAATAAGTTCAGTTTAATTTTTACCTTAAGTCGTGTAGAGTGACACAAGTCATTCATCCATTATTTCCCACTTGCACTGTCCATCCATCTATACCTCATGCCCGGCTTTCCATCTAGCACACTTTCCATTGGGGTCGGAAAGGGTGCTGGTGCCTATCACCAACTATCAACGGGCGACCTAAACAGGTGACGAAAGACTTGAGACTGGGGTTACAACAGAGCTGGGTTAAAACTCTAAACATAAAACCAAGCACACAATCTGATGTACTAATAGATATTTCATACATCAATAGCCAGAGCTGGATCAAAGCATGTTCACATGCTATAATGCTCTTACTCTCACCATCATTGAACCTAAAGGTTTGTGTAAAAAAAGAACATGCAACAATGTTTCTATAGAAACGTACAAGTTCTACAAAGTATTGATTCAGGATGGCTGAATACAAAAGGACATTACTTTTCAGTTACTTTTTCCTTCTTTCAACCCACTTTACAATTAGGCACCACTTTGGTATATCACATAAATTCCCACTTAAATGCAATAGAAGGTTTTGGCTCTGACGGAGGCTCTGGATATGAATCCCCGGTGTAAGGAGCCTTCCTTCACACACATTTGGCCTAATCACAAGGGTCAGCTCAGCTGTATGAGACTTGATACTGTAGACCAGGTGGAAATGCAGCCATAGCCTAAGACAGGATAATCTATCTTCCCTCCCCTCAGAGGATCAAACACCCCTGGCCATTAAGGATGTGAGGGGACAGCACACTGATGATCCATTCACAGGGTCTTAACCTAACACGTGTGCCCGTGCAGAGAGCTGATCCTGTAGCCTTGTTATGACGCTGTTGATATGCACGCTTGCAGGTAACCGTCTAAATCCTTCTGCAGTCATTTCTCCCCCCTTTCGCTCCCCGTCCCGCTGACATATGTTGCACCACTTTAGCATGGGGGAAAAGACTAAAGACACTTCGAATAAACATGACATAAATGAGTCGCCCACAGAATCACCACAGCAATTAGGCACAGTTTGAACCAATGAAAATCAAAACCAAACCCCTCAACATGTAATCCTTCTTTTTTACTCAACCTCCACATGGCAGCTGGGCTCCCACCACACCGAGGTGCTCACCGCATATTCACTCAGACATCCAAATACCATCACCTCACTGAAGAGGCTTTTGAACTGCATGCAGCCCTGCTTTAAGAGAGGGGGGGACATTTATCTGAGTGCAGAAAGCTGATACCATCTGTAACACATTTTGTAAGAGCAGTCCCATAAACATACCATGTAAACAGTGGTGTATATTTAAAAGGAAAAACACCCCAAATGACAAAAGGGAACCTCTCTGAGCTCTAATCGCCCTCTCAGATGTGCTTCATCACCTCACACATTTACTCCTGCCCAGTATGTGTCGTAATCTCCTTAAAACTCTTAATGCATTAATGCCTACGCTCCATCTTATTTTTACTGTAAGTGAGGTGGGAACCCTGTAAATTTAGGCAGAAGCTGAGTTTCTTAAACTAAGAGGGAGCCAAATAGATATCCATTACACCCGTTTCATTAAATAAGGGCTGGGCTTTCTAGAACAGAATAGAAGAAATACCCTATTATTATCCACAGTGGAAATTCAGGTGTAACACAATCAAATCAAAAGTAAGAGGGAGCATGCATGTTTACACAAAAGTAAGAAATATATGAAGATAAGAATAAGAGGCTGTTCAGTAACTTTACAACACAAGAGAAGTAATAATATATAGCTACTTAAAGCTATAGATTAACAGAAATGTTCAGATGAGTGCAGAAAGCTGATACCATATGTAACACATTTTGAATTAAAATGTAAAAGAGGTGCAAATATGTGTGCATAAAAACAGAGTCTAAAAGCTGCTGGAAGGAAGGATCTGTGATGAAAGCTCCTTTGTCCACTTACGATGCAGCAGTCTGTCACTGAAGGTGCTCTCCAGTTCAGCAGCAGCTTCATGCATTGATTGGAAGACATTGTCCAACATTGATATTATTTTAACCAGAGTCCTTCTGTCTCCCAGTACCTGCACTGGGTCAACAGGTCAACCTAGGACATAGTTGGTCTTCCTAATGAACATATATGATAAATTATGTTTGTCTTTTATGCCTGAAAGTTAGAATATACAAATTTTGTTTCTCAAAATAAACTTTGATATACAAAGTTTGTATTATTCCCATACTAATTTTGGACTTTATACAAGGTGTTTTTCAGGGTCAGATGATTACGCAGGAAACAACTTCAAGTATTCTTTAATTTTTTAGAATTGAGGGTTCAACTTTCTCATGGATGTCTCTAATCTTTATCATGGATGTACATGTCTGTACACATTTACCCAAACATTAGTGGAGGCATACCTCCGCTAATGTTTGGGTAAATGTCTGTTAACATATTGCAGAGACACTGCGTTATATTTGTGACCATCAACAGGCTTCTGTTATAGCTCTGGGTGGATGTTTGACTGCTCATCTTGGTGGAGCTTATTTAAATTGGTTGGGTTTCCCTGCATGGACTCAGTTTTTAGACCTAGTCTATAAATTGTCAACAGGGTTGAGATGGGGGTCATTCCAGATTTATGAAAGCCTGCTTAATTCGTCCCCAAACCAGTTTTGATGTGTCTTTTGGATCCTTGTCCTACTGAAAGAATCATTAGTGTCCAAGTTTTCATCAGCTAACCAAAACTGCTCCCCTGAGAGGGAAAGGTAATCAGTTAAGATGTTCAAGAACAACCCAGGAACCTCCCAAATGTAAACTACTTGAAGAGCAGTGCCACTGCCCACTGTATATAACCATGGACTGAGAGGCTGCCAGCACTTTCAAGCATGACTGAAATCTGCAGCTGCCCACCCAAAGAAACTGAACTCCTTGTGAGAAAATGTTTTATGGCCAGATAAGGCAAAGAATGAGCTGTTTGGCCACGATGACGAAAGGATGTTTGGAGGAGTTGGGGTGAGACTTTCAGATCTAAGAACATTGTTCTGGCTATCAAGCATACTAGTGGATGTATCACACTGATGGTGTATTTAACTGCTTGTTGTACTAGTGAATTGCACAAGATGAAATAATGAAATTCTTCAGCTTTACTTCAGCTCATATCTGCCAATAATGGTGATCAAACCTCCAGCCCTATTTTCCAGCTTCCCTGCAACTTGCGTAAGGACATTTTTTCCGATATTTACAAGGTTGCATGCATATATTTGATTATATATGAATATAATTGACCCGATGTGCATTAGAAAAAAATCCTGTTCGCTTCCTGAAGTTGTGCATCGGTGTTTCAGTCTAAACTAGTGACATTAGGTCCATGGTAACTGTATGAAACCTTCTGACTGTATCTATGATCATATTTAATTATATGTTATGGAACATATTCTCATCCTTTTGGTTTTTCTCTTTATTCTCATAATTCTGAAAGCTGACATCTATGTGTAGGAGTAGTAAAATATCAGCAAAAAAACAAAACGAAACATGGTTTTCATTTCTATAGTTATCAGCCTCTGCTTGAAGAAAGGGAAGAGCCTGCAGAGGTGTTTCACGTGACTGACTGTGGTCGAGTAGGCTTCATGGCTCCAAAACGTGTCGGTATGTTCTGAAGAGCACCTCATGTACATGTCATTTCCTCCTTAATGTAATGCTGAAGGGTAAATGCACAGTCACATTGCTTTCTTGTATTTCTCTGTTGACTATTGAAACAACACAGGATCCTTTTGTTTGCTATGGATGAAAGAGGAAATTAACCTCTTCCTTGACTTTGGTGACTGGATGTTAAATGTTAAAAAGATAGTAGCTGTTATAAATCATTTCATGGGAGCATGTGTCATGGATTTTAATAAAAAGTAGGGGGAAGGGAGCACACTAAGCACCTAATCCACCACATTCTTGTTGAAGTCTGAACTCCAGCAGGCTTCAATGCCATGCTCTGCAACAGAAGGGGTTGCTAAAGACTGAAGTAATTGGATTGGAATACGGCATTGATTGTCAGACAACAAAAGGTATCCATCTCTTTCTCCCTCTCATGGCCTTTCAGGTTTTGTGTTCCTGGTCTGGAATGTATTTGGTCATTCACTCATCTCATCCAAGCAGAGAGAGGACACAAGAACAGCAGAGAGGGGCCACCAGGACCGGCTCAGTCTGCTGTTCTCATCTGGAAGTCACAGCAGACCCATGTGTGAGGATGTATGAGCCATGGATCACCCCCCGAAAGCCCAAGGGTCATTTCTGTGATCATTACCATAATCACATTAAGGCTGCAGGAGATTAGCACCATGGCCTCTGAGGAGAAACCAGGTCTGTACTTCATGAGGACAACACACCGTGCTCATAGGGAGCAGCAGACATGCTGCATGATAAATGGGAGTAGTTATGGTTAAACAGAAGAGATCCAGTTTTTTCAGTTCTTTTTACAGTTGTGTACCACTAGCTTGGATTTGTCATTGTAATTTATAACGTGTTGCCAAAAGTGTACCTACCCTGTAAATGTTTTATTTATTTGATAAACCAAGACAAAATTGTGCATAGTTCTGGAGATGAAGAAACAAAATGTGATTTTGTTTCTCCCTCATTTTCTCACCCAAAATCTAAAAAGTGTGCCATCTTTAGATCTCTTCCCACGTCTCTCCAAGATCTGTTCTAGTTTGTCATAACTTTAAACCTACCAAGACACAACCTTCCATCTAAACTGACAGCATTGGTCAGATAAGCAACCAAGAAACCCACAGTACCCCTGAAGGAGCTACAGAGATCCTTTAGAGACTTAACGTGCCAAACAAGGCAAAAATGTGCAGCTATCAGCTCTAAGGTTGGTTTGAAGGACTGATGATAATGAGGAGATGCTTGAGGTAAAAAAGGAATTCCAAGAAGCATAATTTTTAAAATCCTGACATAACAATATTGCAAATAATCAAATATCAAACAAAAAGTACATAATTGGTCAAAGGGAAAGAAGTAAAGTAAACCATGGATAAGTCACTAAGCCATTACAGAGCAATTTAAAGAGACTAATGACCAAACAGAAGTGTTTTTGGATTGTAGGAGGGAACTGGAGTTTCCAGAGACAACCCACCATGCATACAGGAAATATGGTAACTCAAAGAAAAAAGAGCCCATCCTGGACTTGGAAACTAGGACCACTGCACCACTTGAAATTGCAGATGTTAATAGGTATAATTCAAACAACTGGTATAAATGTGTATTTCTACAGAAGGGAAGCTAGTCAGAGTTGATAGATAGGCAGATGGAGATTAATAGAGGAAATTGCTGGAAGGAATCCTGTTAGAAGATGTCAAAAAGTTGATATCTTCCAGCAGAAGAACAACCAGAAACATACATAGACCCGCAGACATTTGGTCTTCCAAATAAAAGGCCATTAAAATACATCAAAGTTTAGAGTTGTATAATGTGACAAAAAGAGAAAAAGTCTTGCTAAGCACAGTATAGTCTGGATACATTTCCCCCCTCCTCTCACCACAGCTTTCCCCCACCCCCATCATCCTCCATAGCAGCATCACCTCTGGGCAGGTCATGGGGGCACTAGATTTCTGACACAACCCCCTCCCCAAACTGTCCATAGCGTCTAGACTCAATTTCAGCTTTTCCCATCAAGGAGAATGGGTGAAAAAAGAAACTTACCCAAGGGTTAAAAACTTTTCCAATTAACCCTAATTACCCAAAGAGAGCATTTCAATGAGGCCTGTAACCTGAGATGTCTATCAGCTCAGTGGCTTAGGCAAGGAAGTGGTATCTTTCATCTTGAAGTTCAACCACAGGAAACGCAACATTTGAATATTGACGGCAGTGATTTAAGAGCGTGGAAGTAACACCTAGATACTCTCCCTCCTTGTGAGAGAATACAAGTTGTATCACAGCCTCTGCTCTAGATGAAAATCCAAGCCCTGGCTTCCGGGTTGCATCCCTGTGTCGCTGATGCTTCTGCAAATAAGATAAACCCTGCTGCTTTCCTGTTAGGGTGAAAACACAGAGTAAAGTAGAGGTTGTACAGTCTTATAAAAAAGCTACAAAAAAATAATACCTTTCAGCTTATCTAGTGCAAGCACATACATTTACACAGCGCAACACCCTCATAAACAGCTATAAAGTGGGATGGTGAAGCATTACATAGTTACTGATTGATTCGCTCCTCACTATGTAATACCATGGTTTCCAACGGTGCTTCTTTGATTGTGACCCTTTGAGTGACCTGTGTAATTGGTTCGCACAAATCACTAACGACAAGGGCAGAGGGGGTTTCCCACCCCTCATATAAATGTGTGTGTGGGTGGGTGAGTGCACAGTGCTGGCCACTGATCTAGCACACAGATTACCTTCTAGAAGAGAGACACCTGGCCACAGTTACCCTTTGACACCAACAAGAATATTTCCTTGATCACATGGAAATAAAACGAATGTTAAATCTGTTAATCTGGTCAGCAGGAGTTTCATTTAGGTGGACATCCATCCTGGTAGTGCTACGGATGTTTGGCCTTACCATGACTTGTGGATATATTCACCTTTCTTTGTTTTTTTGCTTACTTGTTTTGCATTTTGTCTGATTAAACCCACAAACTGCAGTGTTATTTTACAGGGCTAGGATCAGCACAAGGTCATGTGTAATTGTGAAAAGGAAGGAAAATGAAAAATGTTTTGTACATTTTATATGTAAAATATTTAAAAGAAAGATATATTTTTAGATTCAATTGTCATGTTCAAAAAAGGATTTAGCTCTGGACTTTGAATAGGCCATTCTAACACATTAATATGCCTTGATCTAAACCAGTTTTTTTCCAGTATTGTTCTGCATGTAGCTCCACCCATATTGACTTCAACTTTAATCACCTTCCCTGTCTCTGCTGGTAGTGGCATGATGCTGCCACCACCATTTTCCACAGGAAATGCGGTGTGTTTAGGGTGTTAGTTTTTAGCCACATTTAGATCAAATATATTTTTAGTTTCAGCTCACTAAACCAACATTTTCCACATACTTGCTGTGTGACTTATTGTTTTTTATTTTTAAGAATGTCTTTCTTCTTGCTGCTCTTCCATCAAATTTGTAAAGCGTAATGCTTTTATTTTTCATATTGACCGATTCTCCTATACCTGTTGGTCATTGCAGCTCGGCATGTTGTTTTATGACTTCTAACTAATTTAAATTTGTCTTCATTATGCTGTTTTTCAACTCCTACAGACCTCTGCAGCCTTCACTGAACAGTTGGATTGATTCTGAGATTAAATTACACACAGATGGAATCTGCTTACTATTTAAGAGAATTTCTGAAGCCTATTGATTTTATTTATAACTATCAAAATAAAAGTATCTGTTTAGAATATTAGAGAAATGTTTAAGACCATGTATTATTTTCTTTCTTCTTCACGATGATGCTCAGCTGTTTGAGTTCATAGCATAAATCCCAATAACTACATTCAGAGTTGCCTTTGTAGCGTAAAAAATATGAAAACATTCAAGTACAAATACTTTTCCAAGGCACTGCATATTCTGATTAGCAACTGATCTACAATGTGTGCTCTTGACATTGTTGACATTCCAACAATCAAAGCATTTGTAGCAGGAAAAATATGCTTAAATTTGCAGATGTTTAAGATGTTTCAACAGTAGAATTTCACAATCTTTTTCCAAGGCTCACCTAAAAATACCATGCTTTCAGTATTTGCCCTTGGCTCACTGCTGGCCTTGATGCAAGCTTTCTTTTCACTCCATATGATTTAGCGAGCTGCCTTTACTAATCAGTGTGAAAGCTAACATCGGATCTGTTCACCTTTCAGGCAGACATAAATCTTTATGAAGTAAAAATTGCTGGAAAAGCTGTGGTGAAGTCCAATAGAACAAGAGGTAGATGCTGTAAGAACTGAGGCATGCTTGACAAATACATTTAATTTTTGTTTAGGCTTGTGGCTGTAGAGATTTATGCACTTCAACATGACTTCGGGTCATATGAGTCTTCACACTTTATTGTGCCAGCACTGTGATGCTAGAAATTATTAAAACTACCATCCAGGTGTGTATTTTTTTTATAATTCCTGGCAATACAAACACGGTTTGTTAATCAAATATGGATTTCCATTGCAAGATTTCACAAAAAATAAAAGTAGACTGTGGCAAGAAGAAAAAGAAAAAAGTCATTCAGTTCTGATTTTCATTTTTGGTTTGATATCACAAAAGACACAAGGATTGAGCTGATTATCTGATATTTGTAAAAGCTACATTAGACAAGCAGCTTTATGATGGATTTTGATTGTAAAGTGAGTTTGGAAAATTTTAAATGGAGAAGTGGTTTTCTGACTTGTAACTATGACCCACTTTTTTGGGACCATCATAATTCCAAGATTTCTGAAACAATTCTTATGCTTCACGATGGCCCTTTTCCAAAAGTTCTAGATGATTATAAGGGTTTTCCACTAGTATTGGCTACATAGTGCTAGTCTCTTTTTTATTTTTTATTTTTTTGCTGCAAAGTGGGGCTTAAAATGTGACACCAGAAGAGTGTCGGTCACTGCTTGGGTAGGGTGTTGCATCTCAAAAGTGACTATCACTCTCCTTTACTTCTCTGCCCACAGACTTCTCTGGTTCTTTTCTTTTTTGACTCAAAAAAAAAGCCCAAGACTGAGCAGACTGCTCAACATAGCCTCCATGTCCTTCACTGCTGCGTTTGTGCAGCATATAGATCTTGCTGCGCTAGGTTTCGGACTCTGGGGTCGACCACACTCACTAGACTTGTAATGGAAAACCACCAGAACTGTGTAAATGAGCCGAGTCGAGCCACGCTTTAGAGGTGCTAGTGGAAAAGGGCCATAAGTCTCTTTATGTCAGTGGCGGATTTAATAGCGGCAATATGGTTTACTACCCAGCGAGGCATGACTTAGGGAACACCTGGAATAAAGTCGTCAGTCTGATACACCCCAACAATTTTTTGTTTCTTCGTTTACATGTCAGTTCCACCGTGTTAGCAATGTAAAAATAATGCTATACAATGCAATTGGGTATTAAAGCTGAAATTTTTTTTCGCTTAAATGCAATAGTTCTTACGTGTTTCTTAATGTGGAACTAAACCCGATGTAAAAGCATAACCCTCGGACATATTTCGGGAAATTCCACCAAAGTGGGCAGTGCCAAGAGACACTGAGGGGCGTGGCCAAGTGTGGGGAGGAGGAGCAGGGGGAGTTAAACAGGGGTGTGGTCAAGGAGAGGGAAAGTGACAGCTAGCTTGAAACATGAAGAGCAACGCTGGTATTTTCGCCACAGATTGGTCTTTTAAAGTGAAGGATTTCTATTCGTCGTCACCAGAGGTGAAGGTAGGCTTTGTGGAGCCCAGCGAGTTTAAACCTTATCAGTTCAAGTTCAAGGCGCTGACTCAGCGAGTCCCGTAGCTAGCACAATGCTAATTAAATTAAAAGAGTATGCTAACTAATAGGTAATAAGATGCTAACCTGAAAATGTTATCAATTAATGCCTACAATTCCAACTCCTGACTTGCTATGTCTGAGAGAGACGGTTTTTTACCTGATGCAGGGTTGTGACGTAGACATCGACCAAGCTGTACTTTTGTTACCAACAGGAAGATTCAATTGCAGTAGCTAACCTCTAACCCAAAAACGTCAAAACGAAATGATATGAACATGTCGCTTTTCTCACAGTAACATAAAAAAAGCACCATTAAAGTGCAGTTTATACCGTTAATCTGCAAATAAAATCTTGATATGGGGTTTAGCTAATCTTTAAAAAACTTCATCGATTGTTATTGAAAATACAATTTCTCAATCCAAATTATTAAGGCAACAACTTATAAAGTTAAGTTAAATAATAGA
>CAEGAE010022083.1:0-33828 GCA_903067095.1 Girardinus metallicus | reverse complement strand
GGATGGATGGATGGATGGATGGATGGATGGATGGATGGATGGATGGATGGATGGATGGATGGATGGATGGATGGATAACAGGAGGATCTTCTATGGATGAGAAAAAGCAACCATAACCCTTTAGCCAGAAATATCTCAAATACGTGCAAAAAAAATTTGTTTTGAAATTCTTTAAAACTAAAGAACAAGTTTTAAATGTCATTGATAGAAAGAAATGCTGTTTTTCTTCAAATACTATGATCCAAGCCATTAACCCGATTAATCTGATCTTTTGCAACATTTCAAAACAGAATATTTTCCCCTTTTCTAGGCCCCACAAATACAAGGACCATCTGACTGGAACTGACGTTTGTTTTTGAATCTATTGCGACACTAAAATAAATAAAAGAACCCCTATCAGTAAACAGGGCCCGAACCTTGTAAATTTAAAGCACCCTGTGAAGCCAGGACAGACACATACGGTGAGTCAGCCATGATGGAGTCTCTCCAGGTAGTTGTGGTTGTGTTCAGTCTTCTGTCTTTTGGACAGACAGCTCCTGTGACCAGCTGTGAAAATATGACTCAACCTATTCAAGTCCATGAGAGAAATAAGGTGAGATCATCTATGCCTTAACAGATTCTGTGTCACGGTGATGTAGATTGATGGTATTTATCAACAAACTTCCTGGGTTTTCTATTTGTCATCCAGATGCTTGGAAGATGGAACTTTGTGGTATTTGCCTCAAACAGGCGATTGCTTTTGCCATCATCCAACTGGGTGGATGTCAAGACTATTACTGAGAACGATGAAATCGTCACCACGCAGCACCCAAAACTGTAATTTCAAATCTCAAATTGTAGCATTTTAGTTCATTAACAATTTTAAAACAATTTATTTCTTGGTAACATCTTTTTTCCCCTGTTAAAGATCCGGGGCTTGCCACAAAGTCGATAACATCATAACTGTGATAAACAACACTTTGTTTGCGGGTGGGTGGCAACCTTTATACTGACTGTTACGCAGAACCCACATGATTGAACCTTGTGTTCAGTGCTGGAAAAACACTTTTTAATTATGCTCTACATGTTTGTGTTCTCAGAGCAACCTTACGCCTACCGTGCCTCAATTCTGCCGACTTCCTGCCCAGATTGCATGCTTCTAGACATCCAGTACACTGGAAGATTATCGCACAGGAGTCTGGAGTTTCTAAGTGAGAATAAAAGCACCAAGTCAGATCAAATAAGCTTAGAAAAATCTGTTTCTCATAGAGTGAACTGTTACGTGAGAAGCAAAGTTTTCAGTTGTCACTAGATAAATTGAATAACATCAAACAACAGCAGATAGTAATTTTTTTCAACTCTCTCCTGCTCCTTCTGTCTTTAGCTTTCTTTTGCCCTCTTTCTCAGCTCTGTCTCTCTTTTTAGATGTCTTCAGTTCTCTTTTTCTCTCTCTCCTGCTCCATTGAACTCTATCTCTCTCTTCTGTTCTGTCCAACATCTTCTGATGCCTTCATTCAGCAGATTAACATCCTCAGGAATGTTCCTCATGGAACAGCGTTTTTTTTAAACACTTTTTACAGTTACTTAAAAACTAAAACAAGACTTTCAAGTTCCTTTATCCTTTGACATGTATATTAACAGAACATTTAGCAAAAAAAAAAAGAACTTTGCTCAGAGAAGAGCAAGACCTGCAGACAAACACTGTAGTAAATAAATAATTAAACACAGAATCACCCTTGTTTTAACATTAATGTGTCTCATTTAAACTCTTAAAAAACTGTAGGATGTTTTTTTCTCTGTCTCAGGTAGGAGAACTGCAGTGAAGGATGATGAGGTGGAAGAGTTTAAGAAGCAGGCCGAGTGTCTGAACTTAGGAATAGTTGAAATCCAGGATCCCAGCACAGGTGAGAAAACTAATTTAATCATAAATGTGCATGTTTTTTCTTGAAAAGTGTAACTCTTCAAGAGTTACACTTATAAGTTCCATCAAAGTCAAAAGTACTCATCTGAGAAAGATGTTTGCCTTTGGGGGTCAAAAGGAAGGAGGCAGATAAAAAATACTCCTTCATGCATGACGACATCAAGAAAATAGCATTTAGAGTAGGGACATTATGTAAACAGAAGGGAAATGTATGTTAGTAGAGTACTGTTTTATTTCCCTTGATGTAAACCCTACTCCTATAGTTTCACTTTGTATAAAGTAATGTAATTATATTGTCTCTATTTTTGCCATTATGTGAAAAAGTATCCAAGTCCCTTGAACTATAATTTGTCCTGATACAACCACAACCTCGAATGTATTTGTTGGGGTTTTTATATAATAGATAAATACAAAGTAGTGCACAATTATATAGACAGAAGATAAATTACACAAAATGTTATTAATTCGTTTACCTTTTTTGGAAACATGACAATTGTATGTTCTTTGGGCAAAGCTCAGTTTGTTTTCCCTTCAACTTTGACAAGCTTCCCTTTCTTCCATGAAGAAAAGACTTCCCACAGCATAATGCTGCCCCCACCGATTTTTTTTTTTCATCTAGTTGTGTTTTGTAAAGCAATGTGTCATTTTTTTGCTTATTTTATAACAATATACTCTCTCTAATTGGTCTGATGTCACAGGATATGGAAAATGACCAAGTATGAATACTTTTGTATAAGGTACATTTATACTTCATCCATAGCTGAAATCAAAAACTGAGTGGGACAAATATCCAAAGAGAAAAGTTGAGATCAAATCCAGTCAGTGAGTCGGATGTTCTTTGTGTTCTCAAATAGATGCTATTTTTGACACCCCTTCTAAAAATGCTTCTAACTGCCTATTTTAATCAAATAAACCTTAAAATGTTTTAATATCCGCAGTGGAAATGGTCTCACACAGAAGCTAACATTCATGTTTTCATTGCTGGTGCAGCACAGCGCCTAAGATGTTTTAGATATGGTCTAGGAAAAAACATATGAGAATAAGCCACTTTTCTGTGAATAATTTGGAGTTATGTTTTACACAAAAATATGTGAGAACTGCATGAGTTACCACTGGAAATGTTATTTTGTTGTGTGTGTTCTGAAAAACAAACATGATTTTTTCTAATTAATAAATGATTTTCTGCTCCTCAGAATTTTGCAAAGATAAACAAGGCAATCTGTGATCAGGCGGAGAAGATCTGTGATCTGGAGGCCAAACTCAATTAATCTCGAGTTGCCAAATATCATGTTAATTTATGTCTTCTCACCAACCCACATCTCTAGACTGAAAGCAATGGATGTCATGAAATAGCATGTCGGGTATGTAGAAAATGAGTTCTTCCCTTACAATAAAGATGCTGAGCAAAAAGGAATCGTGTGTGACACTTTAAATCTTTCATTACTTAGAATAGTAGCTCTGATTTTGTTCTCCTAAAAAAAAAACCTCCAAAGTATAACAAGAAATGTAATAATAGTTATAAGAGCTTAGAAAAAAATAAATATGTAAAATTTGTTGCAAATCCTCTGATTAGTAATCAAATCACTACACTTACTCACATGCTGACAGCTCCAGGAATAAAGAAAATAAAAAAATATAAAACTAAATGATTGTGAATATAAATTACCATCAAGTTTAGGGTGTAAACTAGAAGTGGAGTTTTTTTTTTATCACAAAATGCTTTTGAGAAATGTATATAAAAACAACAAAAGCCTCTAAAAGTTGCGATGAAATGTGATTTGGCACTGCCCAATAGTTTCAGTTGTCATGTCAATATTTTAATCATCCAGCTAATGTCACCTGTGTTTTATATTATTGCCTCGGCATCATTTTAATAAAACATAATGTTTTTCACAGATAAAATCTTCTAGTGAGCAAAAGATTCACAGCTTTGTTTTGGAAGGATATCGATACATATGGTGCCACCTAGTGGTTAAAGCATGTATCGTCCAATTTACCACATTAGGAAATCCAGACAATGTCTTTTTGGGAAGATTTGGGATCATTTCATCAACTTCACTAGGAATTTGACTTGAGGCTCATTGGACTTTTGAATTTCTAGAACTTGACCTGTGACATGATAAACAGAAGTGCACAATTGCACATTTCTTATGAGAAGCCGTTTCACAGTTGTTTTTTGCTTTGGTTTGTTTTTATTCAGACTTAAAATGGGCTTACAGTGTTATGGTCATGAAGCATTTATAAAAGAAATTTGTCTTAAAGAGAGATGGTAAGAATAAAGAACAACCTGAACATCAACAACAACGAGGAAGAAAGTTGTCCATTTTCTTTTTATTGGTAGTTTTATAACTGTACATATATCTACATGTGTATATATCTTTTTCTCACTCACACAGTCACACACATACAGGTTACACTCTGGATCATATAAAAATGATGCATATCTGTGTAGAACTCAATCACACAATCAGCAATACGAAATCAATATGCATCTGGCATTCACTGTGCGCATACCAAAACATAAAAACAAAATAAACACCTTATGCCTTGATTTACAAAAAGCAGAGGACAATCAAAAGTAGAAAAGTGACAGATGAACCAAAAATGCCAACCAGCAAGACAGCCGATTTTTTTTTTTAATCATCTTTTAAGATATAAACTAATACGTTTCTGTGTGGGTTGGTGAAGTGTGTGCTTCTGAACAGAAAGACCACAGAGACATCAGGAAGCTTAATCATCTTTAACATTTTTTTAACGTTCTTTATCTCAAAACAAACTAAATGCATAATTTTACAGTTATTCAAGTAATGTGTGGTCTTTTGTACTACTACACATGATACCCTGTCACAACTGTGGAAAATAAATGACAAGATTATTAATGCTACATTTTATTATTTATGTCCCCTGAGTGCCACCTATACAATCACCGGAGCTGAAACAGGGTGGCTTTGTTCAAATTCCACAGATATATGGATACATAATCTCAGTAAACATATATGGATGTTTGGACACTGGTCTGCAGTCTTTGTCGGCCCCAACTTATCTCTCAATCAAATGCTGAGTATGCCATCAAACTGAGCGGTGCTTTGAGTTGTGGCGTGTGACATGGAAGCAGTTTTACACAAAGTCAATGAAGTTAAATCGTTGCTGAATTTAAAACAAATCATTTTCATTTAGGTGCCATAAATTTACTACTTATATCCTACAATGGGTGCTAGATATTTTGTTTTCTCTCTTCTCAGATATGTGCGGGCAGATTTAAAGAGCGAAAGGACACCAACGTTTTTTTCCGTGAAAAAGAACCAGAGTGAATGTATTTCTCTCCATTCTGAATATTCAGAACAACAACAACAGAGCAGTCATCTAGCTGAAAAAAGGCCACTGCACTTCCCCTTGTTTGCAAGAAAAAAAAAAGATGTTGTTTAGAATCATTCCTGGTAATGAAAGCTGTGAGCATCATGTCTGGTATGCAGCAAACTGCAGGATAGCTATCTTAGCACATAGCATAACTAATTGGCCAGCAATCATCAGATTGTTTTGCTGCCTGTGTCACTGCATACATGGCAGAACTACAACAAGGTACTGCATGGTGCATAGTCAGCACATTTTAAAAACTAACTGTAGATTTAAATGTTATTTTTGTAGCTGCAGCTGTTTTTAAAGCAACTACATCATGTTAGACATTGATTTCAATCTTTGTGTGGATCGATGAAGATGTGGTGTTTTCACTCAGTCTCCCACGTCTGTGATGCGTTCAAGCTTTAAACAGAAAGAGTGACACCTTTAAAATCCCTATATTCACCAAGAAATTACTGTCTTTATCGCCTTTCATTCAGCTCAACATCACACTACTGATGGTAGAAGCAAGTGAACCTGGGGGTAAAAAAAACAAGGATGCTAAGATGAATCTTTGTAGGTTTTCCAACTTAAGAAGCAGTTTTATGGTTTCAAAAAAAAATAAAATATGTATTAGCACAACGTTTAACTCATGTTTCCAGTTTGGGATGATCTGCTTAATTTAAACTTCCCTGTCAACCAAAACACCTGAACTTATAAATCGAGGCATCTAAAACAGCAGAGCTCTGACTCTTGTCTTGGGCTCAAACACTTGGAAACAAGTTAAGCTCTGCGTTTTAGTGACACAGGCCACAGAAAGGAGTGCAGGACTCAAAGAGAGTGCTTCAAAATTGACACTTAACCACAAATTTAACAAAAGGAACAACCAAAAGTTTCCATGAACAATACAGTTACACAAACCAACAAAAGATCATAATAGGTAAAAAAAAAAAAAAAAACATTATGAAATAAATCTTTTTTTTTCTGAGGTGTGATATTTCTGTATTTCCATTTTGATTGCTTGTTCCTCTGTCTGACCCACACATTTGAACAAAAAACAGTAAACAAAACCTGATTCAGAAAATAAAGAAAAACAGTGAAAGAAACCTTTCGTCTCATCACTGCCCGGTTGCTGGGTGACCAGTCCATCACTTGCACACAAACGACATTGAAATCTAATTGCTTTGGGTGAACTGTGTCGCACAAAGACCCATTTATATAGTATAAACAGTGCAGTCAGAGTGTGTGATTGTCACTGGTTGTGCACAGGGCAATAAGACATCCAACGGATGAGGAGTGAACTTTGACATGTTCCCGTGGGACTAGTCTGCCTGCTTCACATTTATCTGGATGAACTCTCATGTTTCGCTCCATCTTGTGATGGTATGAATCCAACAACTCTCAAACCAAGGGAGCCTGTGTAGTTTGTTTTAAATTTGGCTGTGCTGTGTGCTTAGTTTAGGGACGAAAGTGACAAATATCCAGTTTTTGTCTCACAGAACTCAACTTGAGCGTTCAGTCTTCTGTCGGAGCTTTAAAAGCAGCGTCCCTGCAAAAGGCTGCTTCTCCTCTGATGAGGGTCAGCAGCAGCTCAACAGAGCACGAGTTTGACCAAATGGTCAAATTTCAATGGCAGGTTCCCTCAAAAAACAAAAAAAACAACAAAAAAAAACGCAAGGTTGCTGCTGGATTTGTAAACAAGGATGCAGAACAGGTATATTTGTGAAAAGAGGGGCGACAAATGTAAACACTAGTGGAGTTTTTCAGAGGGAGGAGTTTCACAGCCATTGTAACTTTAGGAGAAAACTGGGCAGCGGTGGAGGTTTCTTTGCTCTTCTGTCGTCTCGCTAGTCTGGTTTGAAGATGGGGATCTTGGGAAGGAACTCTATTAGGATTACCTGCAGGTCGGAAAACAAATAGGTTGTAAGTTACGACTCAAAGATGAACAAGAGGCCGTAGTTACAGTAGTTTTTTTATTCCTGACACTGATGCCACTCCTCAGACTTTACATGTCCATCATGTGGCAGTGTGACATAATGTGCAACGTTGCTTATGGGAAGCAGAGCTGAACCTTCAAGACACATAAAGACAAGTACAAAGTCGGTCTTCTGCCACCAGAAGAACATTTCCAGTACTAAAGGACTAATGTTCCAACAAGATTTTGAGAAACTCATCCGTGAGTTTATTTTTAGTCGAATTGACAAGTCTGTTGAAAAAAGGTGTTTATAGTTAGTAATTTAGAAAAAAATTATAATATTTCTTTGCAGACTTAGGATTAAGTCTTGAACGTCTTATAATTTAATGACTAATGTTTCAGCTGCTTTCTGTGTTGGCCTCTTTACACCTACATATGTCTCAATTTGTGGTCACAGTGGACAATTCAAGTCTTTTTCTCTGTTTTCTCAATATGTATATCTATAACAATTTCAAACATCTGTTAAACACTGACAGAAAACATGAGAAAGTGCAATTTCTAAACCTGTAATTGCTACAATGAAAGAGAAAAGTACTGCTAACCTATTACCGCAAATTATTAAATCTTTCCTGGCCAAGCTAAACTTTCAACAACCTTCAATTATTTTCTTTCGCAGTGATTGGTGTTTATAGATCCTGCAAATGTTCAAGCATCGCTTTAATATATAGACCCATAAAACAATAAAACACGACTTATACTCACATATTCCATCATGTTGTTGGTCTCACACTTCCTTTTGCTAAGCTTCCAATGCAAACACAACTGCAAAAGGAGTGAAATAATAAGAGCTTTTGCACATTTTCAAACCCAGCATGTACCAGCATGCTCCCCTACCTTGTGATAGAGTCTGTTGTTTTCCCACTCTAAAAGTTTCTCTATTGATCTTCTGGTCTGAGGAGGGAAAGACAAAACGTTGCACAATGAAAACAATGTTTTCACAGCGTCGCTGCAGCAAACTACTACTTTGAGATGCATGCAAGTGAAAGTCAGCATGGACTGCCTGCCTCCTACCCTTTTGCTGAGGCAGATGACCGGCCACAAGCTGAAGCCCAGAGTGCAGCAGCAGCAGAGGCAGCCGCACAGCAGCCATCGCACGTTCACTGGGAGCGTCTTCCTCAGGCAGCTGTTCACTCGATTGATACTGGCTTTGAATTCTTCTGGCGCCACCTACAGGAGGCCAAACAACTGTAAATAGAGTCTCATCTGACAAGCCGCAGACTTACTGACATTATGTAAGCAAGTCACTTGTATTTCTTGTGCAAGAACAAATATTTATTGTATTTTTCTTGGTAAATATAGAAATAAAGAAGATAACTAAAATTAGGCCTGAAGCTAAAAAATATATTGGATTAATAGCAATATATTGATTATTGAAATAATCATTTAATCATTTCCAGGAGTATACAGGCTCAAAAAACAAAGCAACTTGCTGAAAGAACAACACATTCAGAGCAGATATTAGCCAATACTGTACAAAAAACATGTAGGTTTTCCATTTAAGATAAAAAAAATCTGTCTATAAATAAAAATTTACTTTTTAGCTTCAACTGATTCAAATTCTGTAAAAAGAAAACTCCTATTAAGCATCATTTGCTGTCCAATCAGCCTTTGAATCCTTAAATCAATCCTTGATTTAAGGATGTTCAATTAAGAATAAAGGGCTGAACTTTTGTTAGAAGTATTTTTAGCTGCAACTGATAAAGCTAAACTAAATGAATGCTATGTTATTGCTTTTCAGGCAATAAAAATGTAAAAAAGACATTTAAATTTTATTTATTTTTTAATACATAGAATAGAACAGAGGCGGCATATTTTTTGGAGTTTCTGGTCATTGGAAGTCAAGCAATGCAGGAAATATATGGTGATGGGCCCGTGATGCGTTGATGTGCGAATCCTGCCGGTTCTACCAGTCCCGCTGTGAACATGTATGGACATAAGTAAGAGGGGTTATTTGTCACACACTCACCTTCCCTGTAAGTGCTGAAGGAAATTCTGATTCAAATTTGTTACTAAGTCCAAACCTGTGAAGAAAAAAAACACAAACATTTTAACCCAACTTAATCAAAGGCAAAGCAGACTTGATGGAATAATCATCACTCATTTATTATGGATAAGGAAAGATGGTCTGATTTGTGTATTCCAGTGAAGTGTTCAAAATGTGACAATATTCCACTCTATCAGCTCTGATTTGTCATCAGCAGGTCAAATACAAGCAAGTGGGACCCACCAGGTTACAAGAGAACCTAAACAAGTCAGTCAATTTTATAGGTTTTACTTAGAAAACTGAGAAAGGTCAAAATCAGAGTTAGCAGGTCAGACTAGTTTAGGTACTAAATATTAATATATCTTTTCAAGCTTTATACTTTTGTTTCACTTTAACTACAAACTTTTATATTTTCAAACTACCTTCGCACTAAAGTCTTTGTTATCTGACTTATTGCTGCCAACATTGTTTCACTGAACTGCCTTACATGTGGGATAATAATAAAAGCTCATCTTATCTTGAAATAAAACCAGAAATTAGCACATTTCAAGTAAAAACCCTGACGAGTTCTTATTTAGTTTATCAACCTTACTAAACTTTGACAAACAAGGTAACATTAAATATTTAATCTATATCAGCTAAACCATTCAAAAGATGATGTGCATCCATAAAAGACACAGAGGACAAGAATAAGCTGCAGGAGTGTGGGAAGTTTTAGAACAAATAGAAACTTTATACAAAGAGAAGGTTTTTATTCTCCAAGTCTGCAACATATAAACCCGCTCCATGCCATGGACTCACTTATAAATGTTGAAATATAACTCATAAAATGTGCCTCGAGTAAAGGAAAACTCCTGCACAAAATCACTGTATTGTGATGGTTGTAAAACAATAATCAGTATCTTTGGACCCATGTTTAGTGACTGGTAATATAAATGGTTACTTAGACTAACAAAGGCCAGGAGAGAAAAAAATTCAGCACAGTTTTTCATTTTCATGACTGCATGAAGGAATGGTTCCTTTAAAAACGCAAGGATTAAGTCGCTTTAAGGAATTCCTCAAGTATAAAAGGATTAAGAGGAGAGACTTGCATACTTAACATTTTTAAGTAATCTCTGGTCCTGTTTATGGCATTCAGCTACAGCCTGCCCAATCACAAGCCGACAGTGCAAAGTATCTGCATTCACACAATGGCAGAAAAATGTTTTCTGAATACATAAACCTTAAAAGTCTAGAGGCTCACCACAATGTCGAGCAAATTCATTTACAACTTCACTGGGTCTCGGTGCTCTTGTCGTGTGAAAGCTCAGATTTTTAAAATATTATTGACTATTTTATGAAAAGGTTACCCAGTTCCACAAGCAGGTCAGATTGTTCACTACAAGGAAAAGCCGACTATAAAATGTCCACTATAAAGATTGCTTTTCTATCCAAAGGACTAAGGCCTTGTGCACACATCGCTGGGTCTTTATAAAAAGAAATATCTCCACCACATTGTTTGACAAAAACAAATATTGTCCACACGGGATTAGTTTCAGAAAAGTTTTCAACCACAAGACTTATTATTATTATTTTAAACATGCCTACTGACCTTAACTGCAATATTATTGATATCGGCCCAAATTTTCAACCAGTGTCCCCAGCAGTTATATATATTATCTATTACTGTTTAAAATAAAGTCAGATTTAAGAATCTATTTTAAAAAAAAAATTTTTCTAAAACATGACAAAACATCAGAGCAAGAGAGACCAATAGACAACAGTCATGAAGGTTGAATAGATTAAAGCTAAGATGTGCCGTTTCATTCTTTTGAGCTTTCAACCTCTTAAGGAACATTATGGATTTGGAAAAGTCGGCAGCCTTTTTTAAAAACTAGGCGTTAAGCAGCAAAACACTTAGAGGGAATAGAACCAGAGACTGTGGTTTTTGCAGTGATGGCTACACCAGTCTCCATTACAAGATGCCACAGCCAATTAAAAGTCTACAATCAGTCAGTCTCTTTCTCTCTGCTCTTTCAGGGCATGACACAACCTCTGGGCTCAACATAAATAATTAATGGAAGGAAGGCTCCAAAAATATCTTAAATGTTGTGTTTATAGTTCTTAGAGAAATCTATCAGCATATAAACGCTTTACAAATTTAAGATCAGATATCGGTCATAAAATTCTAATCGACATATCTGTAATATTTACCCACCTATCTGTCCCAGGACAGATTTACATTCAGACTGCTAAACATACCTCTGACTTTGGTCTGTGTAACTGAATCTAAATCCATCCTCAATCTGTCCTTTATATAGGTTTTGGGCACAGCCCACTCCAAGTGTTTGTGTTCTCCCATTTTTAGATGATTGAGGTTGGATTCATCTTGTTTTTTTTGTTGTTTGTTTGTTTGTTTGTTTAATTGTATTTTGAAAAATGTGTCATGTCTAGTTTACTGACTGTTTTCTTCTCTCACTTTGTTTTTTTCCCCACTTGTCCCTCAAACAGTCTTTACTTCCTTCTGTTTTAATCAGCATATAGCAAAACCATTGTTTTATTGTTAAGTTTACAGGACTCCACTTGTCTTCTTAGGATGTTGCATTTTCTGCAAGAGCATGGGTTTCCCCCCCCCCCCCCTCCGATTCACTTTAAAATGTTTAATCATATTTAAGTTGTTCATAACTACTGAGTTGCTGTTTATGTGCTCTATTTAGTGAGTTACTTTGCCTGTAGCTCAGGTCAGGTTTACACAAACTCACTAATCTAGATATATGGTGTCCATTTAACTTAAAAACCTTTATGAAAAGCTAAAAACTTAATCTTATTAAACAAAGCTGATTTAGATTAATCTTCTTAAAGCTGTACAACTGGCCATAAAACATAAACATATATGCTGAAGTAAACAGGCTCCTAAAGGGTGCTTGAAGTTCTACAGGTCAATATTTGGATATACGGATATTTAGGCTAAAACAAAGTCTGTAAAAGTGTCAGCACACAGTAGATGGGTTTGTCAGTGGTTAAAACGACACTATTAAGCTACAGGTGGGAGACTGGTAGCGGGTCAGTCTCCATTGTCACAATGCAAATGTCACGAGAAGCTCCACTTTCCTTCCTTGTTCAGCCTGCTGTGTTAATTTAGCAGCTAGCTGACTTAGCTAGTGCTAACGTTGTGCTAACAGATTTACGCGGAAGAAAGCGGATGCCTGATTATTTCCTCGGTAAAGACAAGGAGTCCCTCATTAAAGCGATGGGCTTCACCGGTCACTTACACCGTGACGTGGCCGGACCCTCGAACCACCACCGGGTCCGGAGCGTACTTGAGAAGCTGTTCCTCTGCGGCCCTGTCCTCGTCCTCTTCTTCCTCCTCCTCTTCGTAGATTTCATCAAAGTCCTCCATCATCGCTCCCCGGCAGTGACACCGGGAGAAACACGGTGCCGACAAACAGAGAAGCCTTTCCTAAAATACGGACCCAAGACAAAACGGAGAGGATGGGTACAAAAATATGAAGTAGTTCACATATCGCCTCAGCGAGCTCCGAAACAAAACATCAACATCCGCCGCTGGAACAGCACGACACCGGAAGAGGGGACGGAGACACTTTGTTTTTTTTGTTTTTTTTGTTTGTTTTTTTTTCATTCCTTTTTTTCCAGTTGTTATTCGTAAATTTACATTTCAAACAAAACACAAATGTTGAACGTAAATTTTGTAAGAAAATAAATATTTTAAAAAACGCATGTCTTTAAAATTGATTTTAGTTATGTTTTTTTCCGTTATGTGTTTTAGTAGTAATCGATAAGACTTTATATCCTGAGGATTTTTCATTTCATCAAATAAAATTCAAAGTGGTTTTACAGAAACTGAAACAAAAAACAAGTCGAGTAAATTTTGCTATTATTTGTAATTTCAGCAACAAGACAATTCAATGTGCTATTCATGACATAAATATAACAAAACAAACAAAAAACAAACATTACCTTACAGTAGCAACAAAAGAGAAGTAATAAAATGTAATCTGGGCTAGAATCATTTATAGTTCAGTTAATTTTTGAACAAAAATAACTCTAAAACAAATAGGTTTTTAGCCTTCGGAGTTTCAGCAGTTTTGGAGTTTTTTGGAAGTTTGTTCCAAATTAGAGGAGCATAAAAAATGAATACTGCTTCTTCATGCTTTGTTCAGATTCTGGGGCTGCAGAGTAGACAGAAATCAGAACACCTGAATAGTCTGGAAGGTTGATACAATGACAACAGTTCCTTAATGTATTTGGTGCTAACCCATTCAGTAATTTATGAACTAACAAATGTATTTTAAAGTCTTCTGTAAACTACAGGGAGCCAGTATAAAAAACCGGAGTGAACCGGAGTGATGTGCTCTATTCTCCTACTTTCAGTGAGAATGTGAGCAGCAACATTCTGAATCAGCTGCTGTCTGATTGACTTTTTAGACTGACCTGAAGGCATTGTTGCAGTAATACATTTTCTAAAGATAAACACATAAATGAGTTTCTCAAGATTTTACTGAGACGTTACTCCTTTGATCCTAAAAATGTTCTTCAGGTGATAGAAGGCTGACTTTGTAATTGTCTTTAAGTATCAGGTCTGAGACCATCACTGCACCCAGATTTCAGGCCTGATCAGTATTTTCCTGAACCTATGTGCCGACTCTTCATCATTTTTTACTCTTAAGTTTCATTTCTGTTCAGATGAAGAAACAACCAAATCTATGAACATAAGAAATACAAAATGAATAAATGTACTAACAACAACAACAAGAATAACAATACAATGATAATAATATTTAAGGATGTACCTATATAAAATATAATTGATATTAAATATTAATATCTTAAAATGTTAATAATAGCAAAAAAGTGACACCCTCCTCCTGTGGTGTGTAGCTAGCTCTTCAAAATTGTGGTGTGATGTGAGTCTCTTTTTTTTTTTTGCATAGGGGCAATTATGAGCTACTTTCACTGAATCTATATTCAAAAATCTATTGTAAAATTACAACATATTTTTTACATGTTGCATATTAGCATCAATAAATATAGATACATTACCTAAAATAAACAGAACAAGTTGTATATTTAGTTATATAATATCTAAATATTCTTCAGCTACAAAGTTCACATTTGAATTTATTATGTTCTGTTTCATTTCTTTTTCAAATCCTACTGTTTTGTTTGGTAATGACCACCGCTTTGTGCAGTATTCTGATTTGATTTACTGGATTGTAGTATTTGCAAAGAATACTAATGGGCAGTTTGTTAGAGTTGAGCATGTGTAGAAGATTTACGTGTGTACACCACTAGTTATTGCTTGTTCACTTACATAGATGTATACGTTCACACCAGTTTCACTGCCTGCAAGTTCAGATTGGTGACACATTAAATAACACCTTAATGCTGCTGTTGAAGAAAAACTGCAGGAAAGTTAAAGACTTTTGACCAATATCTATATTTTTAAAAATACCTAAGTCAATATATTGGGAATTTCCAACAATAATGATCATATTAATAAAAATTCAACAAATATAATGAGATGTGAATTATAAGCCTTTTAAAAGCATTGGCATTTGGAAATTCCAAACACATTTTAGTTTAACCATAAGACAAATTTACAAAAAGTCTTTTTTTTTTCATTTATGATGAAATCTAAAACAATGCTAAAAACTGGTCTAAAAGATAATACTTACTGCATGAATATTGTCTTAAAATACAACAAAATAAAGCAAAGCTAAAATTCTCTCATCTGTGGCAAACCGATAAAGTAAACAATGCAAGCTAGAATAGACTGATTAGTATCAAATATGAAAAAATAATAAATAAAAAGAAGCACTGAAGTGCAGCTACAGGCCAGGACAAAAAGTCTTCTCAGCTGTCGTCTGATCTTGAGACTGCCATTTTTCCAAAAGTGAGGGCTGCAATAAATCAATAATGCCTCACTATGAGTTTCCATTTAACTTCAGACACCAACAGATGAGCTTTCTCCAAATATCTCTGGGCTCTGGAAGGCCGCAAAAGCGATTCAAATAAATACTTTCAAAACTAACAGCTTGTTAAAGCTGATTTTAAATGGCACAAATATCTAATACACACGTTTTAAAATGGGTACGATGTAAGCTCTCCTTCTGTTTCCTCGTGAAGATTCTTGCAGCTGAATTTTGTAATAACTATTTTAGGAAAACCAGAAAGAAGATATTCAGCCTGTTATAAAAATATGCATTACTCTCCACAATGGAGTGTGGAACAAACAGTCAGTCAGGCATTGTTCTTAATTATACACATTGTTTGTAACATATTTAATTCGGTGTAAAACCATTCAAATTTTATTTGGATATAGCAGCAATTTTTTTTTCCTTTTGATTTGAAGAGTGAAAGGTGTTAGCATATCTATGAAGATTAATCTTCTGTCCAATGAGAAAATTTTTTGCAGAATAAGAAGGAAAAGTTTCAAAAGTCTGGTACCTGCATCAATGTTACAAAGTTAGGACACCCCATGAAAGTATCTGCATTGTTTGCATATTTGGACACACATAAATTTCAGTTACAAAAATAATCTGAGGGTCATGTGATACTTCAAACAATTAAAATTGAAGAAAATATTTTTAGAACACTTGTAAAATATGATGAGGAAAAAATAGCAAGATGAGGAATAAATGAGGACACTCCAGATTTATTCTTACTTAAAATGCCTTAAATAGCATAAATTCACATCACAGCAGGTGAAAATTATTAAAACATTGTTTTGGAGCACTTTGAAAAATGTTTGCACAATCTTTGAATACATGAGTATACATGAATTCACACAGACCGTTTAGCCTGTATCTATATCTATGATTAAGGCCCAAATATGTCATGTCACCGGCAAATTAAGGTTTTAAAAGTAATCTCTTCCTGTTACCCACATGTGTTTTTTTTGACAGGAAGTGATATTTATGTTTTGGAGTGGCCAAGCCACCCCAAAACACTGGGAGGCCTTCTAACTCCAGATTAAACATCAAAATACAAGTGGAAAATCTGTATTTTAGCTTTGGTTGCTGTATTACACATAAAGATTTTTCTTTTTATTATTGAAAAGAGTTTAATTAATTTTTTTGACAAACCTCAGGATAAATAAAACAGATGTTTGGGTATTTTATTTGGCTTTTCAAGAAAACAGCAGCTAGACAAACAAATAAATTAAAATGCAGCAATGTTTATCCAATAAGGTTATTAAACATAATGCTGTGTGAAAGCACCTAGTTGTTTTGAAATGAAAGCTGGTGAAGTGGATTTCCCGCAAAATCGCTGAAAGCGAGGGCGGGGTGTACGTCATGTCCGGAGATGATTGTCCAATAAGGCCTCTGCTTTCCCTCGGCTCGTCTTTTATTGGCTGACCACCTACTCTTGTTCTGTTGTTTAGTACAAACTGAAGGGAGCAATATATAGCTCACAGTAAATCACACTTCTTTATTAGTGTGATTAGTTTCACCGAGGATTACACTGATATAAATTAGCATTTTGGATCAGGAGAATTAAACGGAACTTTGGGTGTAAGGACGCCTGTTTTTTTTTTTTAACTGAACTATGCTAGCATTGCTAGCTTATTAGCCTCCGCGTCGTTGCCTCCTCTTCATGGGTTTCGGCTGTTGATTCCTGCCAGTCGTCTGACACATTAATGCCATCAGCCAGGGTGGGTTATGTTTCATTACTTTCAACATTTTCCACAAGAAAAATTTCGGACTTCCTTTACCCGCCCAGTTTTAATTTCACACTGAAATCCCAAAATAGCAAACTCGTTAGCCATGCTTTTAGCCGAGCTAGTTGGTGATGGCTATGCCGCTAATGCGAGAGAATGTGCCTTGTTGTGGCTAAGCTAACTGGTTGTAAATATCCACCACCTGTTCTGTAGCGATTTATATCCCCATATGAGATGCCGTTTCCCTCCCAGAACTCAGGTCACATCATGAGCGGGGCGAGCTGCAAAGCTAACGGCGCCGTGTACCCCGCCTCATCCGCGGTGATGAACTCCGTGAAGAAGCCGAAGATGGAGCAGATCCAGGCCGACCATGAGCTCTTCTTACAGGCCTTTGAAAGTAAGATTTCGCCGCTTTCTACATCCTGATTTAACTTTACTATGTTTTCAGAGTTCTAACCCGTTTACAGCGAAGTTACATTTGTTGGGCTGATCATTTCTGTCAGGCCTCCGGTTTCCCACCTCCTCATAGTGTTGAACAAGACGTAAAAAACACCGAATGCGTTTGGCAGTAAAAAAAAACAAAAAAAAAAAAAAAAAAAAAAACAGACAAAACTTTGTTGCAGATCAATTAATTGGTCTCAATCGGGTGATGGCTTTAGGCCTAAAGGAATATAACAAAAAACAATGGTGAAGAGGTTTCTAAACGACTGAAAGGACAGAACAAGCCTTTCTAATGACGATCGTCTCATCCAGATAAAGTACTGGAAAGGAATAAATGTCACACTGCTAATATTTTCTTGTTCATATCTTCATTTTTGCATTTTCATTCATGACACTTAAAGTATATCAGACATCAAATACATTGTTGCACTCCAAGCAGTCATTTGCAATATGATTAATGTCTGAATATTGAAAGTGGGGATGCCCACCGAATTTTTTCAGTTTTCCTCCTGCCTCTTAATCCTGATTCATTCTCTTATTTCTTCTGTACCTGTTTTACCTAAAATTACGCACATCCAAGTTCAGTGACCCTCGACTGACTTACAGAGTTTACACACAGCTTTTGCGGTGCTACTTCTTAACATCCTTATAAAACCTGGATCTGTTGAACTTGCCTCCAGATATAAGACCCATGTGACTGAGGTAAACACTCAGATTTGTTGCGGTTCTGAGATTTAGAATACTTTCGGTAAATCTAGAGAACATAATGCCCCAAGTTGACATCTGATAGGTCATACTTCAATATATCCTCTCTACACTCGCTTTGACTTGACTCGCACTTTTGCTTACTTATAAGGAGTATTGCACGCTGAGAGACAGATTGAGCAGCTCAACCAGATTTGAACCATAACTCAATGTTAATGCTCACTGTTTGTCTGATTGTTTCTAGAACCTACTCAGATATACAGATTCCTCCGTACAAGGAACCTCATCGCGGTAAGTGAACACTTACTCCGTTTTCCTTCCAGGAATTTATCTGCACTAACCTGACCATCCAAACTTATTCTCACCTCTTATCATTTTCAGCCCATATTTTTGCACAGGACCCTCACCTTCATGTCTCACAGAAATAATCGAACAAATGCCCGAAGGTACGCAATTAAAATTTCTGTTACACAAGTCAGCAGACCCTGTTTGAAAAATATTTAATGTTTTTGTTGTTTTTTTTAACTGATTTGTAGGAAAACATTCAAAGTGGACGATTTGTTAAAGACAGTAGATAAAATGAAACTAGAGCAGGATTCTCCAAGGTAAGGAAGATCACATCTAGGTTTTACACGTTAAATTATTTAAAGATGCTTAACATCAGTCTTTAATACGAATTTATTACATATCTTTTTGTATCTTTTAGCTTGTCTTCACACCTACAGTTAACATTCACTGGGTTCTTCCATAAGGATGGTAAGCAGTGTGTTTTTCTTTGATTAAAAATATTTTCCAAATCAATATCTGAATGAGAAAAGGTGTGCTCCTGTGAAACTTGGCACTTAATGTCAACCTGTACTGCTCTGCTAATCGGTTCTGCCAGGGGAAAAGAAATACTAATTTGCAGAAAAATGGTCACAGAGGAGCCTCACAAATTACAGAGCTTACACAGGAACATTGGATATATTTGTGTGAGATTTTGTTGGAGACATGAAGCTTCTGATCAGAGGAAGTACAGGTTTCAAATAATACAATCTTTGACCTCTGAGAGAAGTTCCATGCTTGCTATTTATACAAAGACAAATGTGTTGGTTTCTTTGAACAGTGACAAAAGAAACTCAAATCAACTTCTGATTATTGAATTAGTTGAATATATATAAAAAAAATTGAAACCGCCTGAACTGTATAAACCAACATGTAGTTTTGTCCACTTCATCAAACTGTTGATATATTGTCTCAGGTTTTGTTTGTGGCGTCTCCATGCTCTAGTTTTCAGGTCTTTCCAATGACCTTCAATGCATTAAGATGTGGTTTTTCATAAGGGCTCATTTAGGAATAGTGTTGTGCTTCTTTGCAGCTGAGTTTGACTGCTTTTATTGGTCACTACCCTGGTAGAGGACTGATGAGCTGTGACTGAGCTTTCTGAAGCTGAGCAGAACATTTTGTTGTAGCAGACCTTGGTAGTCATTGTGTCCTACACAGATCCAAGGCTTTAGATGCTCCAAGCCCCCACCATGTTCAGCAGTAGATTAGGGAGTTCTTTTCTCCCCCACATCCAAGGACCTTTCAACATGCATTTGACATTGAATCTCACTTCCTAGAGTTCCTGTACAGCAGTTGATGTTTCTTGGTCTTCTTCTTTGGCACCAAATATGGATAAAATGCAGTGGATGGTGCAATCAGACAGTGACATGTCTTGACCTTAGAGTTCATTCTGAATGGTTTTGATGCCTCGTCTACCATTGACACAATCAGTCAGATGAAGCTGGGGTTGTCCTATTGCACCCCTCTCTCTGTATCTTCTGCCTATTTATAAATATTTACAGCTCAGGAACAGGAATCTGCTGGGAGATTACCTTTAACACTGAAATCTGTAATCCTCCGTCACATCCTGCAGATAGTTCTCATCTTAACTTTCTCTGGTCCAGTTTGCTGCACACACAATCCCAAACTACCCAGCAGGATGTTTGTTCTCCTTAAACGGGTTAAATTTGACTTCAGTTAAATTTAAACAGTTTACAGAAAGTTAACACTCCTGATTCTCTGGTAGACTCTGTTTGATTAGGGACCAAATTTGAAACAATTTGTTGTATTTTCAGCTGCTGCAGTTTGCTTTCACGCTGCACTGTCTTAAACAAACTAAACCCTTTGAAAAACCTGTTTACCCCATTGCCTGTGGTGGTGGTGCTGCACATGCAGACGCCAAGTGGACTGGAGACCGCTCAAAAAGCAGGAATTGACCTGTAGCCCATGGCATTCTGGGTAAATGGAACCAAACAAAGTGCCAGTTTAGCAGGAGAAATGGCTCGTGATCTTTTGCCAAAAACAAAAGAGAAATTCTGCAACTTCTAAAATCTCACAGCACTCCATATTTGTTTGCATTTCGTAAAGGAAGCTCATGTCTTTTTTAGAGGATTTGGTCGTTTCCTTGAGGACTTCTTGGTGCAGCGCCACCACAGGCGAGGGTCTTTCAAAGGGTTCGGTTTGTTTTACACAGTGTAGTGTACAAGCAATTCACAGATGTTAAAAATGTGACAAATGTTGCAGTTTTGGTCCCCAGTTGAACCAAGTTTACCAGACAATCAGATGTGAAAACATCCTAAAACGTGACAATTTATAGACTCTTCAGGGATAACAACACATTTTATTTTTGCATATCATAGTATAAATAGCAACTTATTTTTATTATACTAAAGGTTTGTGGGTTGACATTAGGCATGCTTTTATTTGGATAATTTTAAGTCGAGCAGTTTTTAATGGGCTATAGAGGTACCAATAGAACCTCTCCGTGTTTGAATGTATTCAGCTGAAGTGTTAATATTAACATTCTTTGATTGCTTGACAGAAAAGCCATCTCAGAATTCAGAGAACGAGCAACATTCAGTGTCATTAGAGGTGCTACTTGTCAAAGTCTGCCATAAAAAGCGCAAGGTATTGTGTAAAATTTCATATTTGAAGCCGATTATTTCTTTCTGATGTCCTCACTTCCTGCTGATGATTCTCGTAATTGTCTGCTTCTTTAGGATGTCAGTTGCCCGATAAAACAAGTGCCTACCGGTAAAAAGCAGGTGCCTTTGAATCCTGACTCCAAGCAGACCAAGCTGGGCTCCTGCCCCTCTTTACTCGTCCCCAGCAATGAGTTTGAGCCCAGCAACAGCCACATGGTGAAGTCCTACTCGCTCCTCTTCAGGGTGTCGCGCACTGGGAGAAGTGGTCTGGTCAATGGGGAGGCCAATGAGAATATTGGTATGTCAAACTTTTTTTTTTTTTTTTTTATGTGCAGCTGCTCCTCTAATAACTTTAGATATAAAAAGTTTTGCTCACTCAGTGTTTTATTTCCTCCATTTTTGAAATTTTCACTTTTTCCACTCAGATGTGACAGAAACTCCCAGTAGAAAGAAGAGAGGTTCAGCCCACAGAGAGGAGGGAGGAACCACAGAGACCTATGTTGCACAGATGACCGTCTTTGATAAGAATCGGTGAGCGGTTCTGGTCCAATTTCTCCTTTTTCTTACAGATTTTTGGATAAACCTGTTTTTAGTGAGTGAATCCGTTCTCCTACAGGAGGCTGCAGCTGCTGGACGGAGAGTACGAAGTGTCAATGCAAGGGATGGATGAGAGTCCAGTCAGCAAGAAACGGGCGACGTGGGAAACGATCCTGGATGGCAAGGTGAGTGACCGTAGTCTGTCTCCAGATCTGCTGCTTTTCTTCTTAACTTATGAGTTCTTCTTTCAAAGTCTCTGCAGTTGCCTTGTGAACACCTGCAGATCCACACTGATAGTTATCCAGTGTTGTTTATACAGCAGATGGAGACAAACTTCCAACTGTGACCAGACTGTGTAGTCTGCTTTGATTGGTTAGTTTCTATGGACTGATCAAACGATGGTAGGGATGAGGCAAACGTGAGGAATATATACTTTCACACACACATGGATATAATCTTAATTTCTATTGGCTTGTTCATCTACAACCACTATCAAAGAACCAGCTGTCCATTTTTCTCTTGCGTGTTATAATTAGGGACGCAAGAATGTGAAAATTTGGGCTGACGTTAATATTGAATCGGCCAGTATCTGTTAATGCTAATAAATGTTGTGCATCAGTAGTTATAGTTTTTACAAAAATGGTATTGGTCAGAATCTGACACGCAGATCCGACCTCTTGCTCAATACTTTTTCCCTCGCTCTTGATTCTTGATTAAGACGACAGTGTGTCAGCGTCATCATTTCTCTTTTTTGAGACGTTTTTACTCTGTGTGTCTGTCCCACAGAGAATCCCACCATTTGAGACGTTTTCTCAGGGACCCACGCTGCAGTTTACGCTGCGTTGGACAGGCGATGCCGGAGCAAAGTCCACCGCGCCTGTAGCCAAACCTCTTTCCACCCGCAACTCAGAAACCACCAGCCCAATGGAGACTCGGACCAGCCACCACCGCGCAGCCCTTATGAGTACGTATGAAGTCCAAGTCGAGGTTAATTTTGAAATGTTCACACATCCTGGTCGTCTCTTTGAATGTCGATTAGTTTTTGTTAGGTCTTTTCTTTATAGGTGACAGTAAAGTCTAATTAAAGAAACGAAGATGGTGCACAGATGGCTGTGTGCTCTTGAAGAGCTAACAGTTGTTTGGCATAAAGCATTTGGACCTAAAGTGAAGAACAGCATTGTAATTGTTGAGTCCCTTTCAGACACGAGAACTACTTTGTGTTTTATTAATTTTATTTAGAAACTGTTTTTATAATTGGTTAATTTGTGGAAGTCACGCTGGCGGCTTCTTTTTAAACTTTTCTTTACTGTTTATATTCGGTTTATTGCTTTGTAGAAAATGAGTGAGTTAGTCATTACATAATCCTATTTCTGTTACTTCTCAGAGAAACATTCAGCAGAGATCAACTCATGTAGCACACAACTAAAGTGTAAGCATTACTTTTTTGCTTCATATTGCAACATAAAATTCCAGACCTAATGATGTAAATATACTAGGAATGCACCAGTTCATCAGCCTGTTGTTATAGCTTGCTTAATAAGTACTGAACATACCTTTATCTGATTCTTTTAGTTTATAGTTTAGGAAAAATATCTCTGGGTAATCTTATAAACATTTTTATTCAATTAAATGGTTCTTTTGTGACTGCGTGGCACACCCCTTGGTGTGTGTGAATGGCTTTCTGGCTTATTTTGTGAATACTGTCCAACACGATAGCCCTGATGTGCAGTTGTGACAAACTCCACTAAGCAGGTCAGTCAGTGTTGTCTCTTTGGGTACAAATTGTTTCTACATCGCAAACAGTTTGAAGAGGGGAACGATCTTAAATGCCTTAAAATCTAAACTGAGCCAAAATGAAGTGACAGAAAATTGAAGACTACATTCAAATGAATGGAAGAATATCCCAAATAAACAGACTGCTGATGAGCTTTAAATAATAGATGAGAAGAATCTGCAGAGTCCAGTCGAGGGCCGAGGAGATGAATAGGAACCATTTCCTTGTGCTGCGGTTTCAGGCCTGTTTGGCCCTTCCATTTGATCATGGATCAATTTAAACACATCAGCATACGTAAAAGAGGTCATGTTGCCTTTTGCCGAAACAGAAATGCCCTTCAAATGTGTGTGTCCAGAAGACAATGATCTCAAACTCCTATTTAAGCGCCGCTGCTTCTGCTTCCAGTCCAGCTGATTAGCTCTGTAATGATTGTGTGCTCTTGAAGCTGCCAACCTGGTACTTTGTCAGTTAGAAAATTTGAGGGCAAAAATCTGAAAAACAAGAAATGGTGATGAAATGTTCAGTGTTTACAGTGGGACATTTTGGGTTGTTTTTTTGTTTTTTTTTGTTTGCTTTTTATTAAGAAAAACGCTTATGTCTATTTTTATAGACATAAGTGTTTTTATTTTCTATGCATTAGAAAATAATGCATAGAAAATAAAAACTACTGTAGTGAAATAAAACACTGAGCTGCTACACTTTAGCAAATGGACTTTAGCATCCCACTAATGGAGTAAATTGCCACAAAATAACAAAAGGAGTATAGACACTTTGGGAAAAATAATGTATATTTTGTTTATCTGAAATTAGCCGAGGAAAGCCTGATAGGTGCATTTCTAGTATAGTCATGTATTATTATCATTACTAGAGGTTACATGGCACCATAGAGTTGGATGTTGTTTTGTCTGGAAGGGACTTCTCCAATGTTCAAATTTGTGTCACGTTTAGGAGCAAAGGAAAAGTCACTATTTAGCTTTGTCTCAAACGCACAGTTTGTTATTTGGTGATAAACAAAACATTAACCTGAGTATCTGTTCCTGTCAGCAGTGAAAGAGTCAGTCAGCACAGACAGCCAGACGAGGAAAGAGCAGATCCCATCTGAGCCGCGCCAGAAGCTGCGTATATTTTATCAGGTACAGTAAAAAAAAAAACACTGGGATTGGCACTGAATTACATCTTGAGACATCTGGAAAATAATAGTAATGATTTTTAAATGTTTATCTTGATAGGAAAAAGAATGTTTTGTTTTTTTTTACACTTACTAACATACATTGGGAGTAATTAAAACTGCTTTGTAGTGATTCTGTGATGTGTTCTTCAATAGTTCCTGTACAACAATAACACACGGCAGCAGACCGAGGCCAGAGACGATCTCCACTGTCCCTGGTGCACTCTGAACTGCAGCAAACTCTACAGCCTGCTCAAGCACCTCAAGCTCTCCCACTCGCGCTTCATTTTCAACTATGTGGTAAGGAAGCGAGTTTGGGACTTTTTGTTTTTAAGGGTTTCATGCTGTTTTCACGTCTGTAATAAATCAGCTGTTTTAGAAAAGGGGAAAAACATCCAAGTGTTTCAGTCTTGGTGCCAATAATGAAACATCATACATACTGTACAGTTTTGTGTTGTCATCCCTGGATTTCATACAGAGAAGTGAGTTAAGAAATGTCAGACTGTCTTGTCTTTTATGCATCTACAGAATAATCAAAGCACAATTAATGCCCTACCAGTTCATCTTTACGTTTATGTTTGTAGCTTTTCTGTAGCTGTGATTAAACTGTAGGTGCACATTTACTTTCTGCCGCCACTTGGGGGCAGTGTTCAAAGTATTTGAGACAACTTAAAAATGATACAGCAGTCCTTTTTCTTTGTATGTTGATCCTCCGTAGGTTTGGTCCATCCACCCTCCTAAAGGAGTAGTTCAAGATTTGTCTCATAGATTTAAAGTACAATAAACTACTTGTTTTCTTTTCTTTTTACTTCGTTGGCATTGCTGAAAAAAGCAGCCGATTAATGGACACAGGAAGCGCTCAGTCTAAAAGTTTCATATATTACACTTTACAGGACGAGCACCTCACCTCTATTCATTCTTTTTGTCAGAAATAAACAAATTATCATCACGGGATCATCCTGTCTGAGCAGAAAATATCTGAAGAGCTGATCCAGAGCTGTGCTTGTAGATCAGGGAAGGAGCTGTTCTATTTCCAGAGTCTCCACAATATCCAATCTCCTGTTGCTAGACGCTGCTGTCCTGGTTTCTCTCTGATTTATGTCTACCACATATTTTTTATCTGCCATGGTTTAAATCTAGAGGCGTCCCTCTTTGCTTCAACAGACTTCAAACTTTAAGACTCACACCAGGATGTAGTGCACAGAAGAAGGAACAGGCACAATATTTTATCACTGTCAGGCTCTGCCTGAAATCCAGTTAGCTCTTTTTTTGTTGTTGTTTTTTTCCCGTTTTCCTTGTCCTTCTACCTCAGCAGAATTACTGTTTTTATTGCTACCTTAAATTTTTTGTGTTCAGAATTTTCAGGGTTGCAAGGTGACGCAGTTGTCCTGTAGCAAGGAGTTTCTGGGTTTGAATCCTGGCTTAGGGCCTGGAGTTTGCTTGTTATCTTCATGTATGTGTAGGTTCTGTGCAGGTATCCCAATTTCCTCCCACAGTCCAAAACATGAAGGTTTACGTCAGGAATCTCCAACTCTAGTCCTCAAGAGTTACTGCTGTTCTGCAAGTTTTAGCTACGTCCCTGTTCCTTTTTTTTTTTTGATAGAACTTGTTAAGTTTGTAATGATTTTAAATGCAAAAACATTGTTTTGAAGGTTTTGGGCTCTGTAATTTATCAGACATCTACAGAGAGAATTTCAGGTTATTATTCAACTTGGAGGAGATTGGTGCATCATCAGAATGATTGTTTCACTCAGACTGAGTGAACTAGTCACTCACTCACTGTGTTCACTGAGTGAAACATATTTCGCATGTTTTTATTCTTGGGTTTCTACTGCTTCGAAAACAGCTTAAGAAGAAAATTATTATTATTTTTTTGGCAAATGTTTTTTGGTATGTAGAAAACGTTTCAAAAAACCCCCCAACCAACCAGAACTGTGCTGTTACCTAGCAACCCCAGCCAAGCCCACCCCGTCGCCTGGCATCCCAAGAGGAGTTCTGGCACTTTGCTTACCTGGTTTATCCACTTTATACTGACTGTTGGAAAATACAACGGTTTTTTGTGACTTACCATCCAGAAACTGCTTACTGCATTCTTGTTGGTTATCCAGGAGGCTCCACTTCTGCTTTTCAAAAGATGTATGGTTGTGTAGTTGCGCATCTTTTATAGCTGCACAGCCATTATTGTCATGTGTGAGTGTAAATGTTGAGTTGGGGGCAGGAGGGGCTTGGCCAGAAGCAGCTTGTTTGGATCTAAAGTGACAAAAGGCTCAAAATCAGCTCTTTCTGAAATAAGCTCAAAATGGGCAAACTAAGTTCTCATTGTCTTAGAATGGTTTTGTGCAGAAAAGTGTATAACTCATAGACTTATTCCAATTACTTCAAGGAAGCCTAGTAGGCCACCTTTGAGGAAACTGTGATCAGATATCCAAGTTATTTTTTAATTTGTCAGATCTTTTCTCTCTGTCCATGCGGCGATGCCTAATTCTCTGATCCTTTTCCCCCTTCTGAAATGTTTAGCCTCACCCCAAAGGAGCAAGGATAGACGTGTCCATCAATGAGTGCTATGATGGCTCCTACGTGGGCAACCCTCAGGACATTCACAGCCAGCCGGGCTTTGCTTTCAGCCGAAACGGCCCAGTTAAAAGGACCCCAGTTACTCACATACTGGTCTCAAGGTAAATGCTGCCTTGTTTCAACCTCTGCTACGTCTTCCCAGTTAGTTTTAATCGCTTCATTGTAGAGTCACTAAACACCATTTGTTAATAAGCACTGATATGTTGGATTTCAGGTAAACTGCAAAGTTTATTGAGATAAATGCTTCATATTCAACATTTTGGTAGCTTTACAGTCGGGACCTACAGTTTTATAGCAGGCTGCCTTGTCTTTCTCGCTGTCTCTAGGCCCAAGCGGACCAAACCGAGTCTGTCGGAGTTCTTGGAGTCCGAGGACGGCGAGCTGGAGCAGCAGAGGACGTACGTCAGTGGCCACAACCGCCTCTACTTCCACAGTGACAGCTGCATGCCGCTGCGGCCCCAGGAGATGGATGTGGACAGCGAAGACGAGAGAGACCCAGAGTGGCTCCGAGAGAAGACGGCCACGGTGAGAAGCTGCCATCTGGTTCAATCCTGTAACCTTTGACCTCACTTAGGCTCAATAATGTCTTCCTGAAATTGGCAGTTAATTAAACAAACCTTTCCAGTTGGAAGTGTGGTTTTGGCTTTGTGTGAATAGTTTTCTCTCTGCTAAGTTTAGCTGCGCAAAGTATTCAGTCTCCTTGAACATTTCTGCCATTTTGTGGTGTTAAAGCCACTAACTTGTGTATTTTATGAGATTTTATATGTAAAAGTGTCTGTTTATGTATCAGGAGCAAAAGATTCATGGTCTCATTTTTATTTTTTACACGAGAAGCACATTTCTATTCAGTCGTCCTGGGCGAATACAAGTCTCTCCTGTGATCCCCGTTCAATCCGCTTTCATCAAATTCTAGTTTGTTTGCCTAGAAAGTCTGTTTCCTACCGAACTTTGATGTCGACCAAAAAAGCAAACCCTGGTACGCCTAAAAACCATCATCTCTGCTCTGTTGAAATGAACTCTGGCACTGTTTGAATGCTACGTGGGTCAGCGACCGCTCCAAAAGCAGAAAATTGAATTGGCTTAAAATACAGCCAAAACAGAGTGTAGCTATATAAACTGCTAGTAGCCAGGTGTGAAATAAAGAGGAGATAAAGGCCTTCATGCAAGAAAAATGAAATATTATATATTTAAATATTTTCCCTTTATCTACCTAGCTGGCTGAGGTAGATGACAGTGTTTTTCAAATTGGCTGAAACGCTTTTCTTTTTGTTTTGTTTGTTTTTTGTTTTTTCCATTTGCAGCAACTGGATGAGTTCACAGACGTCAATGAGGGAGAGAAGGAGGTGATGAAGCTGTGGAACCTGCATGTCATGAAGCACGGGTAAGTTTAGCAAACAGTCCCACTTTCCAACCACACAACAAAAAGCCAGAGTAGATTAAAAGCTTGTTGGATCATACAATGTTCAGGAATCCACAGTTAAAAAAAAAAAAAAGAATTAAAGCTCAAAATTCCAAAATAATGTACAATAAACTGGATAATTTCATTGCTTTTTGTTTTTAATGTTTGAAGCCAAATTAAAAATTGAAGCAATCGTTTGATTGGTTCAATTGAAAGCACTTGTTAACTTTTCTATAATTGGTGTAGAGCTTCCATCTGAGGGTCTGTTAAGGTGTACAAAAGAATGGAGGGACTCGGTTAAAGTTTTAATCGAGTTAATCACAAGGTCTGTAATTGGTCGTATTTTAATTGAAAATCATACATCAGCAAAATAAGTAACATTTTAAGTTCCAAAACCCGTTCTGCTGCTGAACTGAATAAATAGACATGAGTTCAACCAGACATATTTCAGCTTAAGGTAACTTGCTTCTTGTGATTTTGATGAGTTTTCACTTCCCTTGCCTTCAGTGACCAAGATCAGAAATCTAAGGAACAATTATGAAAATGTAGCTATTCATAATGCATATCGTCATGGAAACATTTTTCTCTGTGGGAATAAAACTCCCGCACTGCTAATCACCTGTCAGCAGAAAGAAAGTCGGGTCTTGGCTTGTCTTGTTCTCCATCACCATGGAAACATTTATCGATGATGTCATGGGGGCATAATTATGTAAACCATTATATAGAAATATAGTAACCTGACACCTGTTGATGCAGTTTGACTGATGTTAACTTTTGTTTTGCTTTGTTCATTTCATCCAGCTTTATAGCAGACAACCAGATGAAACAAGCCGTCATGCTTTTCGTGGAGAACCTCGGCGCTCACATCATCCGCCGCAACCTCTGCCGCAACTTCCTCTTGCACTTGGTCAGCATGCACGACTTCAACCTGGTGAGCACGGCCACCATCGACGAGGTGATGGCGAGCCTGCGAGAACTCAAAGAAGAGCTGCCGGACGCCAAGGAGGAGCAGCAGGACGAGGCGATGGGGCCGGCGGGAGGCTACAACGGCAGCGCCATTACGTCCAGCGGAGGGAAGCAGGGCAAGCGGACAAAAAGCGCTCTAACAGACTGATGTCGGTCTGGATGGACGGGACTGAGACCCACGTGGGGCTTTATGATTTTGTTTTCTGGTAAATCAAGGAACATTTCCAATCCTTTGGTGCTTAGATAGGCCAACAAACTGGCAGCCGGAGGATCTGAGCTGACCAGTACTGAGGCTAAACAGGTTTCTGAAACTTGAGAACTGAACCAAATATGAACAATAATGACAGCGAATCACCCACATCCACTTTGAGGACGCGAGACGATGCAAGTTGGTCCTGCTTTTACCACACTTATCGTAGGAGCCGCCAACGTCCCCTTTCATTGGAGAACGAGCAAAGTGTATCTCCTCTTATGGCACAACCGATTTAACGATGTTGTATGAAGGCTACAGTTAAAACTGTACTGAGGACTTTGTCGCTGTTTGTACACATAAAATTTAACCATGTTTATAACTTTTAGCTGATTATTTTAGCACTTCTTGGTTGTTTCTAGAAATTTAAATCAACAATAAAAAAAAAAAACAACAAATATTACGCCACATCCAATATTGAGGATTGTTTTGATGCTCTCATTGGTGAAGAAATTGTCTGTGGATTATTTAATGCGAATATGAGAGCGATGTACAGAAAATCAAATCTGTAGTTGACATTAAGGCCTGATATCTATGAATCCTGCAAAGGTTGTGTCGGGATCCCAGCATGGTTATTGTTGGCAAGTTGTCCTGAAAGTAGTGTTATAGTATATTCGATCTTGAACATGGTAAATTCAAATTTTGTTTTCATCAACCCGTAAGTGTTTCTGTCAGAAAGCTTAAGGAAAGACAGGGAAATCAGTGGGATACTTTTATTTTTCCTAGAAACCAGCAGCACATTACTCTCTGTGGCATGTTTGGTGAGTAGTATCAAAAATAGCATACTTGGTTTTCCGATGTCAGCATCTGCAGGTTTTCCTATTTTCAAAGTTGTTTTACTGACGTCATCAGTACCTGTAGAGGAAATAAATATGTTTTCATGTAAATCACATGAACTGTTTTTAGCCGTGTCCCGTTCCTGGTCTAGTGACCGACAAGTTGCAGTTTTTCTCTTAATAGCAGTAGGTTGTTTATTTTAATGCTTGGTCCTTGTTAGATACAGTTTATGCCAAAGGGGAATATTTTCACCAGTCTTTTTTTTCATTATTATTATTTTAACTTCAGAAAACTTAAATTTTTCAGTCCTATTTTGTTGTGCACATGAAACGGTCACTATTTCAATCAGACAGCCAAACTACCCATATAGTTTTTCTGTTCACTGTTTATTGAGGCTGACATATTCATCAATATTGTCTGAACACATTGTGTACTTTGGAGTATTTTATATTTAAAGAAATAAAATACATTTGCCCTTACTGAAGCCTGTGATGATTTTATCCATTTGCATGGAAATAAGTGTTTTTATTTTGGAGTATCAAAGCTTTGAAAGCAATGGCCAGTGAACAGTTAAGCCTAAATTTTTTTCATACCCCTGGCAGATTAGGGTTTAAAGAGAAATTTAAATTCTTTAAGGTTTCATAGGGTATTTGTACAGGTTGGCCTTGAGCGTGCAATTATGGAAACCCATTTCTGGCATAAAAGAAAAAATAAAAACCCAGCAGAAAGTCATAATCTTAACTTTCAAAGTCATAATTACAAGATACGTCATGTACATGTCATAATGTGTATATATGTAGCATCTATATAAAAATGAATATATGCTATATGTAGCATCTATTTCTTGTTTTGGCCTGTAGATGACAGTAGAGACTTCATTATCTTGGTGAGTAGTGGTGCATTATTCAAAATAATAGCAAGAATAGTCATTTTTTAAACTTTTTTACATTTGTAACAGCAAACATAGCCACCGCTTATTATATCACAATAACATCTAATGCTTCTGTGTTTTCAGTGTTTTTGTAATCCATCTTAACTCACTTTCATTGAAAGTAACTGTTAGATTTTTTTTTTTATGTGACAGAATCATAGCAGCTTACAAAACACTGTCAAATGTGAAAGGATGCCAGTGGATGGTATGATGAGGTTTGGGCTACATTTACAACCATGGAATGTAAAAAAAAAAAAAAATCAATCATGAAAGTTTTATTGACTTTAGCTATCCAACCGAAGCTCAGCAGCATTGCCAGCTAAAAGCAACAATGATGTTTTCTTTCAACTAAAAACAATCTCTGTGTTTCTGTGATGAGATACTGAAGCGGACTGATGATGTGTGAAATTGCTCCCACAGCTCTGCAGCGGAGCAAATTCTCCATCCTTGGCTACAGCATGGCTGAATGAAACTACAGAGAAGAAACACAACTTGAAAACCTTCTTGTTTTATTTTGTTTATGTCTCATCATGTGGTATCATAGCTGCAGTTGTGAGTTTGATTTTAGTTCAGACTGAACTATTTTGCGTCATCGGCTTCCATATGGTGTTTTCCACAGTTCAGTGCTCTCTATCCTCACAGCGGGGATGCTGTCGCCTCGCTGCTCTCCACAGATCCACTTCTTATTTTTTCCTACATGAAAATATTTGTCTGAGATTCATTCCCAAACACTCTGAGTTGCCTACTGCAGTCTTCTTGAGAGTTAAAATTAGAATATCAATTTTCTAGTAAATAAAGTATGTGAGAAAAGTGGTCACTTTTACAGCAGAGGTGAAAGATTCTTGAAGATAGTTGGATCAACATGTGTTGTGGCTGGTTGTCATTGCCGGTTAGCAATAATACGTAATATTGTAAATAAATAATGAATCAACAATCAGTAGTTACAGGTAATTTTCAGAAAATGTGGGCATGTAAAGATAATTTACTGCTTTTTTCCAGAAAGTGGATGAGTTTAAGTGGCCCTTTGTTTATCGTAACTTAATTTTTCTTAAAACTAATCAGATGATCTTTCTAACTTTCACTTGGATCAATATGGAACACTATAGGGTTAGGCTCTGGGCTGGGCCAACATGAGGTAAGGTAATTTTATTTAAATAGCACATTTTCAGCAACAAGGCAGTTCAAGGTGCTTTACGTGAATTAGAAGGAAGTAGAAACAAAACCAAAAGAAAGACAAAAAAGTACAAAGCTAAATATTGGCTCCCCATGTTTAGTAAGAATAAGTAGTCCATGATTTATAAACTAATGGGAGTTTCTTAAGTTTGTTCTGGAAGTATAAAGCTAGATATTGGTTCCAGTTGTTCTGGGTTGAGTTCTAGCTAAATGTTGGTTCCCCATGTTTGATTCTTGCTGTCGATTGTAGAACAAGAACCTCGCATACAGCAAGGTTAGGTTTTTGAACTCCCCAAAAAATGGATGAAATGCCCAGTTGTTCATATTAGTCTTCTGTCTGAACAGTTCATGACCCCAAAGTGACCGGCACGCACACATCACTGCAGCACATTTTTTACAGAAATAATATTGGCTGCCGCCGTCTATGGATCGATTTAAAGTTATTCAGCACTTGTTCCCTTCAGGGACTATTGTGCTGTTTGCTTGATGTAATGATACCTGAAAATATCAAGTCCACACAGATTCATGAGCATAACAACAACGTTTGGACTTGTTGAGATTTTCTCCTTGGCATTAAGATCAATATCTTACTGTTACTATTTCAGCAGTAACAAACACCAGGAAGGAACAGCAGTGCCTCGTTTCAAGCAGACAAAGGGAAACAATGAGTAGTAGCTCTTTAATCTGAAGATCTACTGTTGCCAAGTCAACATCCTCTCCGCTGAATGTGTCTTCAGTACAAACAAAGCTGTAACTACAAGGCAGAGAGGCGACGCAGTTTCAGACTGCATGTTCTTTATACATTATTGTTGTGTTTTTCTACTGGCTGCTCAAGCAGAAACTCCATTAACCTCCTGCTTACTTTTGTTCTGCAAAAAGCTTCAAGACATCATTATGAAGTCAGATGAAATCCTCACTGTTCGAAAATGGAAAATAAATGCAGATTGTTTGACATTTTAAAGGCATCATGTTCATCTTGAAATGCAGCTGGTACATCTTTGCCCTTTTTTGACTTGATCTAAGGGCTCCCTGTATGTCTCACCATTATTACGCATTTCAGTGTCAGAACACAAAGAGCAGCTGATTGTTTACTGGACGACACTTTTTTGTCTTTTTGTCTTTTTTAACACTGAGGGTTTCGGCTGGCGTAGAACATGGTTCATACAGCGGCTTGTGTAAGTTTTAAATTTTGTTTACGTTTCACCATTTAACACCCATAGCCTTCCATGTATTTTATTGAAATGCTTTTTGACAAACAAGCAGAAAGTAGTGTATAAAAGAGTATTAAGAGTGGAGGAAGAATCATTATATATATATATATATATATATA
>CAEGAE010022072.1:0-11548 GCA_903067095.1 Girardinus metallicus | reverse complement strand
CCCTGGCGGCGTAGTGTGTTACTGACGGTAGCCTTTGTAACTTTGATCCCAGCTTTCTGCAGGTCATTCACTAGGTCTCCCCGTGTGGTTCTGGGATTTTTGTTCACCATTCTTGTCTTTTATACTGTTAACCAGTTCAAACAGGTGCCACTGATACAGATAATGAGTGGAGGACAGAGGAGCCTCTTAAGGAAGAAGTTACAGGTCTGTGACAGCCAGAAATCTTGCTTGTTTGTCAGTGACCAAATACTTATTTTCCACCCTTATTTTCAAATAAATTCTTTAAAAATCAGACAATGAGATTTTCTGAAAAAAAAAATTCTCTTTTTTTTCTCTCATAGTTGATGTCTACCTATAATGTCAATTACAGGCCTCTCTCATCTTTTTAAGTGGGAGAACTTGCACAATTTGTGACTGACTATATACTTTTTTTCCCCACTGTATACATTAATAGGTACACCCTCAGAACAAAATGGTAATTTTTCAAACCTCACAAGGAGTGAAATGAGCGTGCTAACTTGTCAGGAGTTTAATGACTCTTCAGAAGGTGTTTGTTTAGGTTTCAGATGTGTGCTGCTGAAGAAATTACCAACATGCTGTTCTGTTGTTACCGTGTTAAGTATTTCAACAAGGACCTTTTCTTCTGCTGCCAGAATGACTCAGTGACTCAGTGTTCTCTCTCAGAAAAACCAGCTAATTTGCTTTCTTTCCTCACAACCAAATGTCTTATCCTGTAATGATTATAAACTAGAGCAAACTGTCTTCTCAAAACTTTCTTCAACTTTTCAATAGTAGAATAAAGAAAAGCAGGCTATTGGAAATCAAAACCAAGGCAGGTGTTGTTGTTTTAAGTATTAGAAATAACAGTTTTAAAATATTGTGTAAGTACAGTGCATAACCTGCAAGGCAAACAAGAAACTCTTTGCAGTTTTTACAAAAATAATCAATTCAATTATCAGATGTACTCATAACACACAGCGCCTTCAAGATAAAGTGCGTGTGAACGCATCTCTTGAACATTTCAGAACCTCTATGCATTTGAGTAATGAACATTAAGTGCTAATGATGACTCAATTCAGCCAGAATTCTTTGACTTAGAAGGGAACTTTTTATTCTTCAAGCTGTCTTGAAACCATTCAAATTGATAATTGTTTGGACTTATTTCTTAATACGTGGAGTTTAAAAAGAAATTAACACAGTAGAGTAGAGGTTTGTCCTCTGACCTCATAGCAAGACAGTCCTGGATTCAATTACCAGCTGAGGTCTTAGGTATGAGTGTTAGATATCACTTCACCTGTAGAGGAGTTTATTAGTATCTTTTTTACTTGAACATGGCAATCGTGTGCTTCCAACATGATTGCGTTTCCAAATTACATACTGGATGCTCAAAAACAGTGGAAATGTGATGAATGCTCTACTTCCCTCTTGCCTTCAAGAGAAAGCTTGACAATAAAGATCAGAAACAAGACTAGATGATGAGGGATTGGCAACACCGATGTGGCGCCAGCATATAAATCTAACAAACTAAATGACTTCACCACATAATGCAGTACCGTGGGGTTGTGGTCAGTTCACTCATATCTATGAGATCATTCTTCACTTTTCTCACATTAGATGTATTGATTTAAAGTCTGAAGTATGGAGTGAGAATATGCAGCCACACATTTTTGTATCTAAGACTTTATACTCTAATTCTCTAAAAGTTTTTATCCATTTCAAAAGAAAGATATTTTATTTTCTTCAAACTGTTTGTTAATTGAAAAAAAAGTCTGATTTGGTCTAAAGCAAGCAGACAATGAGGAAACACATAGATAAATAGTTTTAGACAATGGGTAACCATGGTGTAATGAAAAAGACAAGAAGTGAAACTGAAAGCACGCTATTTCTCTGCTGGCGCACTAACTCTGTGCAGCTACATGTGAAATAGATTACTATGCCATCCAGAGTCCTTCATGCTGCCTGGTTGCAATGTACCTAAATCTAAAAGAAGGTAAGTATCCATGTAGATTAGCTGGAGCATGGGTGATGTACCCTAAGAAACAATTGGCCTGTTTAAGGAGAGAAAAGTATTTTCTACAGGTTTAGACAAAGACAAAGAAAGAATGATTCTTTTTTCTTCAGTGTCTACAATTAAATGTGCCCATTTCTTTTGGCATTTCTTTAATACAAAGATTATTGTTAAAGATGAGAAGCCCAGGGGTGGAGTGGGTGGGTTTGGATGATGCTCGGAGTATGCAGGTCGTCTATTTAGAAAAAGCCTTAAAGAGCTGGTAAGAAAACACACATGAAGAATAAAAAACTTAAATAATAAAGTAGACATGCCCAAGAAAGCATGTTTGCATTATATTTGCACCATTTAAGGAATGTCTGGATAAAAAAAAATACTTTATAGAAAGCTTTTGAACAAATAAAGAAAGAAACTGATTTTAGGAAGTCTAAACTGACTTACTCTAATAAAACATAGCTATGCAAAACCAACAAGATGTCCCACAGACCACGTACATGATACAATTAATCAATAAAAAGCAGTAAATGCTTCTGCTGCCTGTTCACTTTATGTGCATGAGAAATTGTGGAATAAAAAGTTTTAACCCAGTTGTTATCATTGCGTCTGCAAGAAAAACAGCAAGAGGAAGAAAGAGCGATAACGAGAGAAAGAGTAGAACACACACTGACACATACACACAGAATGAAAGTGCTATAGATAAGGCCTGGAGATTTCAGATACTGACTTTAGCAGTTCAGCCATAGTGACGGCTGAACACAGCTGTCAGACCCAGATGGCGAGGTGTTAATAACATTCAGAGTTTTGCAGTGCACAGTTTATTTTCTAATAATAAAACTGTTAGCGCTTGCTAATAGCGTAGCCACAGTCTGCCAAGCTCGCATTCCAGTACACCACTCCTCTGCCATTTATGTGCCATATTGCAAAGCTGAATGGCTAAATAGTTGGTGTTCATGGAGCAAGACACTGGCCAATGGTGTGCTATGTTTAATTACACAAATGAGAATTGACATATAGATGTCGCAGGTATACCAATAAACATCAATTTTGAAAGTGGATAAATTGTACCATTAAACAGCAGCACCTGCATATAGCCTAACACTAATAGAACTAGCATTGCTTAGAGCTTTGATGGAGCAAAGGCAGCCTAATCAGTGCACAATTATGTCTGAGATCAGGGGGCTTTATGCTTGAATCCTCTCAATTCCAAAAAAAAGTGAATGATTTCTTTCAACCTGTAATATGCAGCAGAAAGATCTCAGAGCACCCAGTTGCAGCCACTGCGATTTGTCTAGCTTAGTCACACAAAAGAATACTTTTGTATAACATTGGATTTCATTAATATCAGATAAGCCATTACTTTCCAAAAGCATTTTAGCTAATCCTAGTACCAGAGTGTGAGGACAAGGGATCCCTGCTAATAATTTCCCCTATAACTGGTAAAAATGCCTGACTCCCTGGCAGCTGATGGGGAGGCAACTGGGTCAAGAATTCCAATGATCAACATTTTTATTTGATTTCCTTTCAATAAGTGTCCTTGTGAAGAGAAATGGAAGACAGTTATTTGGCTCACATAGGTTACCTTTGTATTACATTTTTCTCTTTCATTTTTTGTCAGTAGGTCCTAAAAGTGTAATTGAATATCCAATTCTGGGTGACTGTTTTGTGTTGTCATAGTCACCAAAACTGATACTACAAGTTTCAGTTTAGGTGATGAGAGTCTCACCCTCTCATCACCCGCTTAGTGATGAGAGGGTGAGACTAAGATATTTTTCTGTTTATATTGTGTAGCTCTACCACTAGATACCAACGAATCCTAAACACTGGATATTTAAAAGACCACGAGTTTAGTGAAATGATTTTTTCAAATCAGCTAAATTAATTCAAGTCATTAAAATAAGAACAAACCAGGTGCAAAACCTAAACAATATTTACAATAATGTTGAAAAAGATAGTTGTATATTTCTGGTGTAAAAGATAATTTATGAATGACTTGTGACTGTGTAGTAGTTCTGTGCAAAACATCCAGACAACAAAAGGTGCTATTCTACAAAAGTGCTGACTCATCGCAGAGTTCGCTACAATAGAAAGCTACTGTGGTGCGGCAAAATATGTCACTGGCCCTAAAAGACCACTGTTTACACACTTTTCTGTTTTTAGTAAGATCGGTTGTAAAGATAAGCTCCTTCTCCACCAATATCTCTGTCACTCGGTTGTACAAAAATGTCTACGCTTGTCTTTCATTTTCCTTTAAGTTTTAGAAATCTGGCAGCTTTAATTTTGACTACCGGTAAGGAGAAGCAGGGTCTTGAATGACTTGTATTTTTAAATATTATTTTCAGTCTTTTCAATGCGTAGAAGAAATGCACCTGTTCCCTATTGTTCTTATATTGCTCAGCACCCCTTCATATCATTGGGGTACGGTATTTCCGTCTCACCCTACACATTTTAATTTTACAGCCGATCAGAAAGACGAGATATGTCAGTCACATTCATAAAACATATTAGACCGTAGAACACTAATGTATTCTGTATAATCAAACAATTATACTGGCGATATAAAGAGAGAGTGATGGGAACACGGCGACTGTCGACTTCAGTCACTATGTGTGACACAGCGTCACCAGAGGTGAGACACAACACTGCACTGCCTTCCCACGTACCCCCACAAAAACATGGCAAGAATTCAGCTATTTCAACCATAAAAATTATAACACCAATAATAGAATATAATAGTAATAGAGTATATATTTGGAGCAGAGAAGAACACAAATTGATTTTCTCTCATCACTGTTTGGATCTATTTTACTTCTCATGTCATGCACGTATCTTACTTGTCAGGATTACAGGTGACACACTACCTCACCTGCCTCCCTTGACCACACACCACTGACCCTACTTGCAGTTTCCAAATATGTGTAAGATACCTGGCTTACACTTAAGTCTTACACATAATTTCTGATCTTTTAAAACTAAACTTTAACTTTATATCCTGCATATGTAGCACTATTTCAGACTTATTACTGCACATCACCTTGAAAGCATCATCCGCATAATAAAACATGGTCATGACAGCACTTGAGCTGTGAAGATGTTTTTCATCAGCAGGTAATTATTTTCAGCCTGGTAATTACAACAAAATTACTAAAATTAAAACATATGTATTAGGGTGGCTCAGTCAAAGTCCAAACCTAAATTCAAATTAAAAATATGTTTGGATTCCATAGTTCATATAGGTGAGCATTTGTCCCAGACCCATGAATGGACCTGGGCTGGGGTCTCGTTTTCCAAGAGTCTGTTATTAGGGTAGGATGATGTGTTGGTGATACAAATTAGCCATTTGTTCCTTTCAAACATTTATCTTTTTGACCAAAATTAGTAACAAACACTTGTGAATAGCCAAACAAAGCCAGGTATATTAATGAGCTAAAAGTGCACACCCTGAAATGGCTTAGATTTATTCTATAAACAAGCTAAATTCAAGAACAAAATCTACCATTTTAAAACTTCTAAAACTGCTATTTAAAAAAAAAATGTGGGTGTTTTTTTGTGACTTCAGTTATATTTTAGCAAAAACATCAAAGTCCATTTTTATTTATTTTTTTGGGGAAATTGATTATTTTTAGTTTTTTTCCCTCAGTTTCCTCGCTAGCAACTTGCTCCTGGGTTTTTTCCACAGTTACATCTCGCATGAATAACAGTCATTTAAAATTTTTATAAAACATGCTGAGACTATGTAATCCATTACTGCAAAAAGCTAAAGGTTTGTGGATACTTTAACAAAGCATCTATATATGCAAATATGTATATATTTTTAATATATATATATAAAAAAAATGTCAAAGAAATAAAAGGGGACAAGAATGACATGTAGCTAATTTCCTTTGGGTAATAGAAAAAAAAAATCAACAATTTGACAAACTGCACTGAAATGTGTGTGAATGTTTGTGTGCATTTAAAAAGTGCAGAAAGAAGATCGACATTTGTCTGTATCATGCAGTGCACAGTTGCCCCACCATTCGCGTTATTTATAAACTATTACTGCAAGAGCCAATTTCTAAGTGTCGTTACAGCTTTTCTGTGCACAGGTAAGCTTAGTAGGTGCCAAAATTAATTGGACTTCATTCCAAGGAGATAATTTCTGAATGTTAGGCAGGCTGTAAAGGCACATTGCTGCGAGCATAATTACATTGCAAAGACAGAGGCAGTCTGCAGAATTTATCTTTCGCCCTAAATAAGAGAAGTTCGTGCTCCCGCTTTTGAAGAGGCATTTATGTCTGTATGCTAACAGTCCCTAAATGAGCCAGCACTGTCATATCACTGCAATACAGCTTAATTTAGGCTTAAACCCATTCACTTTTTGCTTCTATATTACTTACTGTGCCAAAATATTTACACATTAGATGAACTATGAAGATGCTGTATTTAATTACACCAGTTTGGTGGACAGAAAAGAAAAAAATACTAAAGAAGCAAAACCAGCTACCCACATAAATTAACTCTAAATTAACTTGGTCTCCAGCTGCCTCATGCAGATGAGAGAAGAAACCTGTGTCTTGGGTAATTGAGCTCCTCCCTTCCAGAGTTATTATTTTGCAGTGAAATTTGACTCAGAAACAGGTAGATTCTTCTCTTCCCTGTACAGCAAGTTTGGAAGTGAACAACTCTAAAGACAAAATGGAAGGTTTACCAAGGAAGTTTTTGAGAAGTTGAGAAAGAAATTGAAAAGATTTATTGAAGTATAGTTAGGGGATAAAGCACAGATAAGTTGTTAACATGCAGAAATCTGGTCCGCTTGCACGCCTGTTTGTGTTTGGGAATTCACACACTTATTTGTGCGTGGGTGCCTGCACGTGTGTATGTGTGTGTGTGTGAGAGAGAGAGAGAGAGAGCGAGAGAGAGGCAGAGATATAGAGAGAGACAGAAGGTTCCGGGGCTGCTGTGTGCTGTACCGGCTGGCAGGGTGGCTGTCAGAATGGCCCTGTTTCCTGTGTCAGCTCTAAAATAGGTCCAAACACAGCAGAGATGCACGACACACTCTGGCTATTTACAGCATCCACACAGTGTGTGTGCAGGATGCTGCCAAGTGTGTGGAACCAGACGTACTGTAGCTGCTCACAGTTGGGGAAAAAAATGCATTCACCCTAAATAGCATACACAATGACAATGCAAAGGAATGTTGCAACTGCATCTTCAAAATAAAAGATGGTGTATAGCCAGTATTCCTACGTGAATACTTTACAGCGCAAAATAAGATGTGTGTGGGAACAATGTCCGACCTTGACCTCTCTATATGTAGGTGTTGCGAGAGCATCGTGTATGGAAGGGGCACTGTGCCCTGCTTATGTCATTGTACCCACCTAGTGTTCTCTGGAATGTTGCCCTCTGTGTGTCTACAGAAAAAAAAACACAAACAAATCTCCTATAAGATAAAAATGCACTTCCACCTTGCTCTAAGCATAAATCTTTCTCGGTGTACACACAAAGAAACAGATACACCTCAAAACATCACAATTGGTTATTATCTAACTTAGTCACCACACTCATTCTATTAGATCAAAATTAAAGTTAGTCATAAGTTTATTTATAAAGTAAAGCTAGCCATGTGTACCTCTGCAAACTTTGTATTTGATAAAAAATACCATGTTTGTTTTCTTATTCTTTTTTCTATCTTTTCTAACATTTTATGTGAACCAGTTGTTCATTAGGCAAGGTTGACTCATGTAAAAGTATATCCAATTGTGAAAACAACGAATACGGTTTAACACGCTGTTAAGGTACTCTACAGTCATTTGTGTTTTTAACAGATCTGGTTTCAAAGTGAGCCTGCATAATTTCTAAAGTTTACAACTTTCTCACCGATTCTTTTTCTTTCAGCATGTGTTTTAATCAAACGTCTGCCCACACCAGTATTGTGAGTTTTATCTTCTGCTATTTTGGGGTTTGAAAACTCTAAAAATACAAATAACGTTAGGGTTCAGTTTCATTTTTCAGGACGCCCACACTTTCTCTGTGTGTGCTTCTCTCTCTTATCTAGTGTGGCTTTTTAAGCAACATTTTCATGTACAGACTTTGTAAAACAAAAAGTGGATTTAAATCTTAGATTAAGAACAGAGACTGAAAAACATACAATAACATATTTTACAGCATTCTCTTTATGAGCAATGAAAATAAAATATAGACATAATTGTTAGATAATCACCCTTGATATGTTAGAACTGTCTTGATGTTCATCTTAAGATGTAGAGAGTCGTAGACCTGTTTGTCAAACAGTTCCTTAATGTGTGAACATTTGTTTTTTTTTAAACAAAAAAAGTTTAAGCTGTATTGAACTTTATGAAGGAAGTGTCAGTAAGAGCAGTTATTGAAGCAATTTCTTAGTCATCGCAGCTTCTGATATGGAATGAACTGAGGAAAGAGTAGGAGGAGAACAATAGTCTACTTTCTTGAACCTAAAAGATGGCTAAGACCTATTTCAATTAACACAAGTCATTTTTAACTTTAAGTGGAACCAGCAAGGTTTGAATTTCATCATCTTGTTTCTTTTTGTGCATAGCATGTATTTCTGCATCTCCTACCCTGGGGGTAAGAGACATTTTAGGCCTCTTCCTACAACTCATTGCATATTTCATTTTTCCCCCAAAAAATCTTTTGTGCTTTGAAGTAAAGTTGAATTTGTATTTTGTGTTTATAGCAACGCGCTAGCAGAAAATGTTCTTACTGGTTGTACGTTACTCTTTAAGGGTCCAGCATGTTTTGCCCAAAGTCAAATTGTTGACTTGTAGTTGACATTTTTCCACAAACTTTTTTGTGGAAAGTGCTTTGGGAAAGTGCTTTAAATTGAAGTTTTTGGTCTCATCAGACCTAAAACTCTGATCAACAATATAAATCATCACAAACACACCATTTCCCATCATGAAACATGGCAGTGGCAGAGTCATGCTGAGGGGATGCTTCTCTGCCACAGAGCAGGAAAGATAGAAAGGAAAACCTATAAAACTCTCTATTTATTCAGAGAACGTTTATTCACTAGCAAGACAACAACCCGAAGCATCCAGCTAAAGTTGCAAATAAATGGTTTGATGACAACATGGTTGAACTTCAGGAGTGGCAGAGTCAAAGCCCAGACCTCAATCCCATAGAGAATTTGAGGCAGGACTTGAGAAGAGCTGTTCGGTGTTCACTTCTGATCCCCACCTAACTTGACAGAGTTTGAAAAGTTTTGAAAACAAAAATGGAGTAAAATTGCAGTGCCAAGATGCCCAAGCTTGATTGAGATCTATACACACAGACTCTGTGCTGTGATTGCAGCCAAAGGTGCACCTAGTAAATACTAACTTGAGGGGGTTGAATGCATATGCAATTACTTATTTTATGTTAAATACTAGCATATAATGATCATCATTTTGTGGAAATCAGCTTTTATTTTGACATTTAAGTTTTTTAAATGTGTGTAATTTCCATTTTTTTTACTTTAGCGTTAAAAAAAGACACATCTGCTGATCTGATTTGTAAAAGCAATAAAAGGGTAAATAACCCAAGCAGGTGATTACTTTTTTATAGGCACTGAATCTGACAGTAACCTTAGTGTCTGGAAAAAAACAGTGCTATTATGTTTTTTAGATCTGGCTTAAGACAAAGAAATGGTCAAAGAACAAAACTAATATCTTTGGGGATACAATAAGCCTTGTGAGCCATGAATATCACACCAAAAGGCTGCTTTCCTTCTTTTTTAAGTTTGATGGGAGAGAAGCTTGAGGTCTTGGCCTGTTTGTAGTAAGATTCATCATCACATCTAGTAAGAATATCTACAAAAATGTGGAAAGTATCATAAAATTTTCAGATGTTGCAAAACACCTCTGCACATTGTATCAAAACAGATACAAATTGTACAAATACAGAAAACAGAGACATATCTCGCACATTTGAGGGATCTGGTTTGCCTTAAACCAACATAAGATTAAAGAGGAACTTGTCTGTCATAATGACAAGTAATCACAAGATAGTTAGCTTATTATAATATGTCTTATACCATTCTTTAATTCATTGTTATGCTATCTGACCCCAACCACTCAACCCTGCCAAATTTGAGTTTATGTGTAAATGGTTCTGTTTCAGTAAAATCTTCTTCCAGGGCCTTTAGTGAAATGCTTGATTTTTCATGTTTATTTTTTAAATAAATAATATTCATTAAAATTTGAGGCAATCTTATCTCTATATTTATGAGTGTAGTTTGAAATATCTGGAAATGTTAAGAATTAATCTTCCTTAGAGTTATTTATCTTGTATTGCTAAGCCATGAAACCAATTTGATTTTGATAAGCAGTCAGACTGGTTGGTCGTTAAAACAATTTAATGTAGTTCGTAGTTGCAACGGAGTGCATGATTTCAGTGTCAAACGTGAAAAAACGAACCAAGCTACGAATAATACAATACAACACAAAATAAATAATTTTGTATTTGATTTGCGCGTGCACGTGTGTGTGCTTGCACGTATTTAATGTACTCCATCCGACCCAGCTTGGGTCAGATGTTTCTAGTGTTGTGCTATGAAAGCATCCAGGCTGCACTCATCTTCTGTCTAATCTTCCTGCTTTGGTGAGTGTAGAGAGGATGAGAAAAAAATCCATACTCTTTACATCCTCCTGTGACCGCTGCGCTCGTGAGACGGCAGCCGTGGGAATGGAGATGGATACAGGCGGCCCTGCCTCTGACCTCCCTCCACTTCAACAGAAGGGTGGAGATAAACAGGGCAACAAGGATCACTAACATCTTTCTTCCTCAAGCACACACAGACGTAACAGCGCACATGCATACACATCCACACACACACACAAATACAGAAAACAGCAGAGATATCTCATTAAAGCAATAGTAGGTGAGTGTTGCAATAGCAGTGTGCCACTGGGAGAGAGGTCTATTAGGGATACTATCAAGAGACGAGGGAAGGAAATGAGAGTCAGTGTGCTGCTCCGGTGTGCATCTAATTCTGGTGTGACATACGTGTTTGACGTATGTCTAATTTTGACCCAGGGGACCCTGTCTGAGAGCCAGTAATTATAATTATTGACTATGTCATTATGATAATGTTGTGAGTGGAGAATTTCTAAAAGAATTTATACACTAAATATCTATTAACCAAAGCATTTGTGTCAGAAGGGGAAAAAAAGGCACTGACATGAGCTTCGGTGCAAAAAGTGAGAAAGACAAGAGAGGTAGATTTTCTTAGAGTGCACACTCATGGCAGCTCATCCTAAATTAATCTTCCCTCCTCTCTTTTTTTCTGGGGATTTTGGCGTAACACTCCCCTCCTGCTCCCTCATTCCCTAGGCTGTCACATCCCGTCACCACAAGTATTTTACTTTAGCTGCAGGGACGGAGGAAGAGATTTGTCCCCTTCCATCATTCCCCTTTAACATTCCTGTCACTAATAGCAATTTTGGAATGCTGAGTTTCACCGTGTGCCACATTTTCTTTAATAAAATTAAAGAAAATGTAACACACACACACACGCCCCCACACACACATATATATATATATATA
>CAEGAE010022058.1:0-10445 GCA_903067095.1 Girardinus metallicus | reverse complement strand
TATATATATATATATATATATATATATTACATGGGGTAATCAGGAAGTACAAAACACCTGGGGGCAATTACGTGAGGAAGAACGAGACCGAACGGAAAGCTGAGCTAACCGAATCTAAACAGCTAACTTGAACTAATAATAAAGAGGTAGGAATACAGCATACACAGGGAGCCGAGACCTAAAACCCAATAACTACCAGCAGGAAAACTGAACGAGAGAAGGATAATAAAGTAACAACATAGGAAAATGAATTGACTAACTCAATCAGAACAAACCGGATTCGGCAGCGCCGGGTCTGACGGGGCGAGGGAAGGAACAGGAACAGCAACAACTTCAAACAGGACGGGATCCTCACAATCAGTTTATGTAGTTTAGTTTATGATCGTTATTGAGGAACAGGGATAGACTTCATGCAGCAGAATGAGTCAAAGTCAAACCAAACATTAAATTTTTTTGAGAGTGTGTGTTTTTGCTCTTGCATCAGTAAATTTTAATTGGATCTTCTGTGGCGTTTGTAGCTTTCAGCTTTAAAACAAATTTGTTCGACCAACTTGCTTTTAAACGATTTAGAAACAGTACAAGTTCACTGAGTATTTTAGCATCTTGGGCATAACGTAAATATATATATATATTCTAGTCTTCCTATCTAGTTCTTAAATCTAAGCAGTAAATGTTTTGACTGTAGTTGATGTACTGAAAACACACTTAAAAATTGTCCTTCAGTGTAGCGTCGACTTTGAGTTTTCCCTTCATTGGTAATGAAAATGTGTATCAAAGGCAGTATTATCTATCTGAATTGCTTCCAAAAAGTAATGGGGAGGGGGGAAGCAACAAACATCCCACATCTTTCAAGTTACTGGAGGTGAAATTGACATTTCAGTGGCTGAAACAACAAAACAAAATAAGACTGACCTCTCGCCTCGTGTTTTTCTCTGCAGTATCCAAGTTTTATTTCAAAAGCGCTGTCGCTAATACACTCTTGTGTTTAGAGCCGCACAACAAGAATGCCAAACAGTTGCATCGAAATACCTATTTGAGCATAAAACAGCAAAATCTGGACAAAAATACTTTTTAAAGAAATCCCAATTGTATTTTATTTCCAGTTGTTATAGAGTTTAAGTCCTATTCCAATGCAAAAGTACTAAAAGTAATTTTTCCTGCTCCCTATTTTTTGGCATTGTTAAGCAGGAATGGGTTTAGCAGTGACTCTCTCCTTACTTCGTTGTGGAGGCAGGAAAAAGTGACGCATCAAAGCTCGCTCTTTGACAGCAGTTTTTCCCCATCAAAGTAACTCAAAGTCAGGTACTCCTTTGTTTTTGTGTGACTGCGGCGCGGCGCCACGGATGTCGGTCATCCAAACAAAGGCTAATTATGTAATTAGAAGGGAGAAATAATGGGGGCTTTTATCTTTTTGCTGTCTTTGTTCTGTAAAGCACCTGATTCAGCTGCACGCAGTTTAAAAAACACGAGAACCCTTTTCATCAAACAGTGTAATAACAATAATATGTAGGCAGCTTTTTTTTTTCTTTTTTTTTTTCTTTTTTTCTGAAGTCCTCAGCTGCTGCCCTCACATAAAACTGCATGGATACTGCTCTGTTGTCTCTGGAGCACCAGAAATAAACAAAGGAGTAAATGACAAAACTCACCATCACCCAAGGCTTCTACTGTTTTATCCGATCGTAAGACAATTGTTGGAACAAGTGCAACACCAAGACGGAGCGCCCTCCCTCCCTCGCTCCCTCCACAAGTACACATCAAAATCTGGAAATAATGATGCACAATAACATGTCAGAGTCGTAAAGCAATTGGGAGAAAAAAATTGAGTGCCTTCATTCATTTGGCTCGCCGGCAAATGAAGTCGACGTTGACGCTTTTTGTCGTTTTTGAAGTTTGTATCTTCTCAAGCGGAAAATGTCAAGTACACACAAAGAACTTAACTTTTTTTTTTCCTTTTTTTCTCTTTGCTTTTATTTCTCTTTAATATTAAGTCAGGCCACTAATATATAGCTTTTTTTTTTTTTTTTTACTCAAGCAGACTTGAGCAACATAATAGAAAGTAGTTAGCCAGAAAGTTAAATAACTGTAAATACTAAGGGAAACATAAAATATTATATGATTAATTTATTGTTGTGCAGGTGAAAGAGAAAGAATTCACAATAATACTTTTACGTTCTTAATTGGGGGGGTGAAAAAATAACATTTTGGCCCCTCAGTTCTTACAACTTGGGGATTTTGGCCCTCTGTGCAAAAGGTTTGAACACCCCCTGTAGCTCATCCTTACACATTCCCAGGCCAGATAAAATCCACAAACATTTAATTAAATGAAAGTGTTTGTCTTTTGGGATTTATTGCAGATCAGGCTGCATTTTCCCAGACTTGCAGCCTTCAACAAGTTTTTCTTTATTCTTGTACTGCCCTGTATTTACCTGATTCACCATTATTATCCCTCTATTCTGTGACCTGTCAGTGCTACAATTAGGATATATCCTCAGAAAGACGTTCCATTTACTTTGCATTAAAAGTAAGAGCAAGTGAGTCACTGGAACTCCTGTTGGACTATCTAAATGACACTTAAGCCTGGAGAAGCTCAGACTTTCTCCATCAGATGTCATCTTATTTGGGCCTCTTGCTCCGTTCATTTCACCCACTGTTAAAACCCCTTCCCTTAAATTCAACAAACTGATCAGTTCAGCGCTCCAGACAATTTTCATTCAGCTGTGACCCGTAGCAAAAATTTCTAAAATGACCAGAACTGGTGGGGATTATTACAACTCCCTACATAAAGGTTTGGACCTGTCCTTCCTGCATCAGCTACAGGTCGTTCAATGTGTGTTGGTAGTCTAACAAACACCAGAAAACACGAGCATAAAACTGTGCTGGCTTTGGGTTGTTTGCTTTCTGTCCAATGCAGGATTGACTTCAAGGTTTTGTTGTTGGTGTTTAAAGCTCAGCGTTGTCTGGCAATGTCCTCTTTCCAAGACCTTTGACAAATCCACACTCCATTTGGGACCCCAAATAGAGTGTGGGGTCCCAAATTTTTGGAATTTTTCATTCCAAAAATGAAAAGCAGAGGTAACGGTGCATTTGCAGTAGCTGCACCTGTCCTGTGGAACAAGAGCATTGATTATTTCAAGAAACTCCCACCTCTACTCACTGCCTTTTAAACAGGATTTTGTTCCTAAGCCTTTTGTTTGTTTTTAATGTACATATTTTTTAAGCTTTTAATACTTTCCTGTTTACTCTTTTCCATATGTATTGCTTACTCTGGGAATCTTGGTCCAACACCTACTGTCATACAGTGCAATGCTAATAAAGTTGACACTAAAAACTCTCTGTCCCTGCAAAAGAGAAGCATCCCACAGCATGATGTTGTTACTGTTATGTTTTGCAGTGGCAATAGAGATGTGCTGTGTTAGTCGGATAGCCATGTTTTGGTAGATTTCCACTTTTTGTGTACACTCAGTTTTGGGATGATGAAAAAAAGTTTAGTCCACTCTAATTGAAAAAGCAGGAAGAATCAATAGCGCAGGGCATTCTGGGTAAATACAGCCAAAACAAACGCGAGAGTCTAACTCTTACAGGAGAAATTTCTTGGAGTCTTTACCAAAGACAAAAGAGAAATCCTACAACCGCTAAAATCTGATGCTACTCCATTTTTGTTCACATTTTCTTCTTCTGAGGTTTTTGCGTTGTTTTCTTCAGTAAGTTTTGGTGCAGTGCCACCACAGGCGAGGAGGTGAACAGGCTTTCCAATGGGTTTGGATCATTTGATACAACGTGAAAGCAAACCGCGCCAACTCAAAATGTAGCAACTGTTGCAATTTTGGTCCCCAATCAAATCGAGTCAAGCCGGCTATCATAACACACTAAAAAGCATTGTGGTGCGGTATACAGATCCATGCCACATGGTCCAGGGATTTATTTATTGTTAGGAAACCATTCATTTTTCAAAATTTAGACAGCTAAAATACAACGGAGGAAAGTCTACGAAATGTTGAATGACAATTGTTGCAATTAGTTGTTTTTGTTTTTGTTTACTGCTCTTAATCTATTAAAGCTTGCAAAGTCTAAATAAGTTACAGGCAAATAAAATCCCCCCCATTGATAAATACAAACTTTTTGAATCCATTTGCATTCCGCCGTACAACATATCCTTTTGACAATATATAACTTGAGCTTTGTTTCAGATTAAACAAAGCAACAGGTGATCATCTCACAGTAATTTATTTTCTCCAACTGTTCTACTGGAGCGCTCGCAGGAAAGCTAGCAGGGCCATCCATCTACCTGTCTGCTTGTTTTTAATTTCTTCAGGCAAGTCAGAGGAAGCCCGGGAGATGACAGGTCTCACAGCATGGAGGCTCAAACAGAGACTCGGTGCACACAGGGAGCACCTGTCAGTCTCAGAATTGATCTGGCACAACATGTTCGCCCCCATGGTCGGGCAGCCGTTCAGGCCTTTCACGAACTGCTCGCGAAAGTTTCTTTTCCGAAAAAGCCATCAGTCAGTGATTAAAATGCATGGCTTCAATGTGCTTGTTTTTATGAGTTCCTGCTCTGATCTTTGCATTATTTAAAGGTGACAGACCCCTCCTTCGCCTCTCGCTTCACGCTAAAGCTATTTTGAAGCACAGCTGTCAATTAGTTTCCCATCACTCTTGTTCCGCTGGGATAAGTGACACAAGTCGATGCAGGCAGTTCTATAGAGGTTGCATACATTGTCCACGAGTCCTAAGACATCATCCAGCAGTCTGGCAGGTGAACCTCTCATTCCGAATGGGAGTAATAGGAAATTGCCTTGTCCAGCCGCAGAAGTACACCAACACACATCTGTTCACTTGATTAAATAAATAGATTCAATGTGATTTTTGAATTGCTGAAATCAGGTTTCGGTTCAGTTTGACCTCTTATTGGTGTAACATATTTGTTTTCTGTCAAAGGTATCCAAGATGGACTTAAAGTAAAAGTCGATCCTATGCCTCTCCGCTCTTCCTCCGGATTGTAGGGCCTTGATTTCCAAATGGCATTTGCTAAATTTCCTGTCATCTGGACCACTGAGCAACCCTTTAAACCAGGTACGGCAGTTCTGACATTGTTTCTGGTTCAGTAGTGACTTGAGAAGGAAGACAGCATTCGTAGCCAAAGTGTAGGATTTGTTTGGGTGTGGCGTCTCTGACTCCGTTGTCAATCCTCTCCTTGTTGAAGCTCACCCAAATGTTTTGAAAGGGTTTGCTTGACTCAAGGATTGCTATTATCCCTGTTGATTGGTCACCGATTCCTTCCACTCAACTCTCAATGTTTAGATACAGAACTATGTGAGCTTTTTTAACAATTAGCTTTTATAAAGTCCTGTCCCAGTGTGTCAGTAGGGTGTCAGTAGGTGCATTTCCATTAAATTTAAAATTGCGCAAATTAATATTTGGAGTATAAATCTGCTTAACGGAGAAACTCCAATTTAGAAAAGAACTCTTGTTTTTCAATATCAAGCTTTGGCACCAGGACTATAGGTGGTGTTTCAACTGTATCAAAATAAGTGTATTTAGCAAAACTGCAATGGAAACACTTCTTTCACATCACATGAGTCATGTGATCGACAACTGGATGTTACTGCTGGTGGAAACGAGAAAGAAGACAACAGGAAATCTTTGTTTTTCAATGACTTATCGCATGGACAAACGTATTCACGTGATTTTAATCGCATTTCTTGTCTTCTTTTTTTAAGCAGCATATTGACAAAGTTTTGCACACATTTGTAACTGAAATGCAGCTGCAAACTGTCTTCTGGACATGTGTCGAGTCAGCAGTTTTCCCCACTGACCCAGATTAGGAGACCATTTAGAGGCTGTTTCAGCGAATTAGCCGAATAAGGTGCGACACAAGAAGACTCTAATGTATAAATATTTTACAATATTCAAATTTTCTGAGACACTGAATTTTTGGGGGGTAGTCCATAAAAATCCAAATCACAAGAAAAAGGCTCTTTTGGGCCGTTATGAACTTTTTCATGATATTTTAGCTGTGCTTGTGTATGCAACAATATGTGTTAAGTGATGGCACCGCCAAGACAGCCTTCCAGCCTGACACACATTCCTCTTCGCTGTTACAAAGGAACAACTGTGGATGGTATTAAACATGAATAGGTTTCTCACTGGTCCGTGTTTCAGATCTCAAACAGATTTCACGACTCTGTCTGGCAGACAAACAGAAAACTAAATCAACACAGAACCAAACAATAAAAAAATCACAGAGAATATGAAATTCAGACAAATAAGTGCACATATTTCTCCCAGCCCCTGAAGACAGAAATAACCGGCATTCACACACACACACACACCCACTTACAAACACATATTTCTCAAGCATGCATCCAATCATTATGCAAAGAGTACGTGGCAGAAAAACGCGAGAGCTGATCTAATCAAATGGTAATGATTTTCTCGTCTTTTTTTTTAACAAAACCAATTAGAAATTCTTCAACTCAGCTTATTCAGTAACGTCACCATCAAATCATGCTAGAAGAGGCTGGGGTCTTATTGATATTTTTCTCACACGCGGAGAAACATGTTCTGTGGTAAGAGACGGGGATCTTTGAAGCCGTCTTCAAAGAAGGCATGGAGGCTAAGTGTTCACGGTGCTGAAGAGAATCTTTGGCGGAGCTGAAAAATTGAGATACTGATACAATAAAAGGGATAAAAGAACGTATATGTATTCACTGACTAACACTACCGTGTTCTGAAAATTTCAAATACAACCTGCAAAGTGGTTGGACACGAGGTCAGACATGCTAAGTAAGACGGATTTGTTAAAAAGGGGAAACGAGTTAATTGGTTGAGAAAACGTCATGCTGTCTTCTCAAACCAGCAGCTTTGGATGTGGGGGAAATGCTGAGTGAAATGTTGAAAGATTTTAGTTTTATTTTAAGTGATGGTCATTTGTAAAATGGTTGAAGTGAATCAAAATGAAATATCATGTTTGCCATTGCTTAGGCTCCTCTGAAAAATGGTCCCAATGACTCGATCTGCTGGTTTTAGTGCTCACTTTGGGAAAGCCTGATGCATTCAGTTGGCTTTACCTGGTTTGACATGTCATGTAGTCCGTGTAGTCCTGGACAAAGTGCAGTTTTTAGGTGTGTAATCTCCAATCTCTCAGTTGGCTTAGATAAATACTGTGAGGATTTGAGTTTCCTGTGCGTTTATTTAGGATTCTGTGTCAGTCGAGTTTCCGTGTTGTCCTGTCTACCCAGCAGTGTCTATTACCCTTGTTACCCCCTGTGTATTTATACCCACTTGTGTTTCTTGTTCTTTGTCGGGTCCTTGTCAAGCCGTCCTGTCTAGTTGTCAAGTCTGCCGTCTAGTCTGTCGTCAATTGTTTACTAGTTACTACCAGTATTTGAGCTCTTAGTCATCCACTCATTCTGTGCTGCCTGGACTTTGGATTTTTGTATATGTCACCATTAAATCGTCATTCTCACTCAACAACCTGGGTTCATCGTATCTTCCTCACCACCTCACAGCGCATTTTGTGACAAATATTTTGACATCAGACTCTTATGAATTTGAAGATGAGTCCTTTTTCCTGCTCGTGTTTAGCTTGGTGAATCCAGTAAAGCAGGATCGAACTACCTGATGATATAGCTGCATTTTTTGTGATGGAGTTCAAACTACAACTGCCGTTCTTTGCTTTGTGCAAGCGCTATTATCAAAGCGTAAGCGGCACACGCTCACTTTTCGAACCGCTGACATTAAGTAGTCACAGGTTTTATTGTTGCCTTTGTACGTTACCCCAAATGCAGAGTGCACATCAGCTGAAGCGCAGCCAGATGAGCTGGTTCACGAACGTCAGAAGTGAAAGCTGCTGAGAACAAACCTCCCACCAACTCAACGGGATCTAATTGACATAAATGACTCATTTCAGCAGGCCGAATACGCCGTGGGTACCGCCCAACACGCAGCCGAATCACTGAACACAGACAGTTGAATCTGAATTATTCATGGAGAAGAAGACCGTATCAAAATAGCTGTTTATTTTTCAGTATTTCAATTTAACCTTGATTACAGCTTAGCTTCGAACCATAGCTCTTGATTTAACAGAATATGTAGCAATCGAGTCTCATCGTGCCTTATTTAAGTTCTAATGATGTCTGCAGCTTTTCCCTCTGTGAGCTGAACACGCCGCCCTCTTTTTCACATGTGATTCTTCACTTGTATGTGTTGCATTTTGTATGCACATGTTATTGCTTCCCCCACCCCCCCGTGTGTGTTCTTGAGTCTATCCTTGGCTGTTGTGTAATTATACAGTTATTGCTCCACTGGGTCTAGTTAACACATGACTGTCTTCTGGGTTGTTGCCACTCCCTGGGGTTGTGTAAGACCCTCCAGAAGAATTAGTTCAAAGTTCAGGTCAGACTGTTGAAATGGAAATATTTTAGGTTCGTGTTTCCGGTAGTTTTAATAATGGACTAAATTTATGGCCTAAAATTGAACTAATTCTCATTTTTATTTGTCATATCTGTTGTTGGTAGTAAAAACTTACTTGTTTACGTGTTTGTTGCTTCATGGTGAAATCCTTTTTCGTTCCATTGAGCAAAAATCATATAAACAAATCAGACAGATCTCTGCTAGGATCCATCCAACCAACCACCTGCTTTCAGCTCTAGGGTTTTGCATGTGAGGAAGTAATAAACATGGTCTGGTTTTCACTGCTTGCCCAGGGTCAGTTGGCGCTAATGAAAAACCGTCCGAATCACCCTAACACCACCATGCGTGGAAGTTAATTGAATGTGTTTGTGCTGACATTATGTGTTCTGTTTGTCTTAAAAAAAAATCGTTAACTTGATATGATCTGCTCAAAGGATGCTCTTCCACATGAAATTTGCTCATAATGATAAAGATTTGCAAACTGGAGTTGTGCTGATGTTGTTCTTTTTGGAGAGAGGAGGCTTTCTCTTGGGAACCCCCCCTGAACAGGCCGTATTTGTTCGGTCTCTCTCTGGAGTTCAGCCACACACTTCAACATTTACCTTCCTGAGTGAGACCTTTAGAGTCTGAAAAGCAGATGTTGACTTTTTGACGACTTCCGTGGACACTGTATGCACTGATGAGTTGAGGGAATTTACTGGGAGGGTCCCTCCAGGTATATTTCTTTCAAAGCGTGAATAATCTTTCTGTTGTAGAGTTATGGGCCTTGCCAAAGTTGATGGTGGATAGTTTATTTGGGGTAGGTGTGTGTGCAGCAAGCCGGTGCAAAAAACGTATACATCCGCTTTTACAGATAAATAAGTAAATTGACCAGATTCTCAACAGGAGGTGCAGTTTTGCAAAATACACTACTTTCAATACAGCCCAAAAACCCTTACGCAAAACCATTTTGTCAAAAAACAGGAGTTTTTTGACAAAAACTCCTTATTTCTTTCAAAAATAAATTGCCATTAAGCAATTTATTTTTGTAGTTCCAATTTTTGTAATTATATGGTCAATGGAAACACAGCAAATGATTCTTCAGCGATTAAATTAATAAAAGCCATGAAAGGCCGGATCATTCACTTTAATCCAAATCTCTCTTGTCCAGTTGTCAAGGTGACGGATTACTTTTTCCAACCCAGTCTGAGTGCTTCAAAGTTAAACGGTTGACACTTTGATGCACTTGTGAATCATATGAAAATATATTTGCTTGGTAAGAATAAATTAATATATATTTCTGTATATAGATTGGATCTGTCTGATTTGTAAAGTGTTTTAGTCACATGTAATATAATCACCATGCAAAAAGGTCCCGACCAAAATTCTTGTTGCAAGATAACAGTGCTTATGACTTTACCACTTTATATTTGATATTTCAATCAAAACCATACCTTTCTATAGTTCTCCAAACTGCATACACTAATATTTCAGGGCTTTTTTTTATCCAGCAGTTTTAAGAGGGTTTAAAGTTCAAACGTAGGTTACCCCAAGGTTCAATCCTAGGACCCCTCTTATTCAATATTTATATGCTCCCACTAGCTCAGGTTATAACAGGAAATAATATTAGCCACCATAACTATGCGGATGATACACAGCTCTACATCACAATGTCACCAGGTGACCTTTAACCCCATCCAGTCACTGAATAAATGCTTAGAACAGATCAATGTGTGGATGTGATCAAACTTTCTCCAGCTGAACAGAAACAAACCTGAAGTTATCATCTTTGGGCCTAAAGAGGAGCAATCAAGGGTCAATGCACAGCTTCAGTTATTACAACTAAAACCTAGCGGTCAGGCCCGAAACCTGGGAGTAGTGATGGACTCTGACCTGAACCTTCAGAGCCACATAAAGACAGTTACAAAGTCGGCCTTCTATTACCTGAAGAACATCTCCAGGATTAGAGGACTAATGTCTCAGCGAGATCTAGAGAAACTCATCCATGCGTTTATCTTTAGCCGCATCGATTCCTGCAGCAGCGTCTTCAC
>CAEGAE010022057.1:0-15309 GCA_903067095.1 Girardinus metallicus | reverse complement strand
GGAAACCCGAGAACACTCTGGCCCGGATGTTTGGAGCCATCGACCGGGACCTGGAGAACGTCTCCAGGTGGTTCCACATGCGGCGGACTTCCCGCTACACAGGCCTGTCCTGGTAGCAAAATGGCAACCAGGGACCAGAGGATGACAACAGCTTTTTAAAATCTGTTAGAGGAATCTATTTTTACATGTCTTCTAAACGAAAAAGTTTCCTGCTTCCATACAAACTGAGCCGGTGTCGGGATAGAAGCCTTCTGGTTTCAATCCCAGCCGATTGTTTCTACTCTTTTCTCTTTGGGTTTTCTCCGGGTAATCCGGGTTTTCCCGCTTAATCCAAAACCACAGGCTCACTGGTCTCTAAATTATAAAAATCATTCAGGATAAAATTCAACCTGAGGGAGTTTCAGTCCAATCAGTGGTTGGATTTTACACTTTTATTAATTTCTCTAAAGCACTTTTTGCTTCTTTCCTTTCTTAAAAACTCATCCGTGTTTCAAACCCAGCCAATTATTTAATTTATTTATAGTTTTGAGAAAAATTTTAAAAAATAAGCAATAAAAAAATGTATTTAAAAAAATCCAATAATAATAATAACAATAACCTCAACAATAATGACTTTAAAATGAAAAAAGAAAACAACAAAAAAATATCAATGGAATATTTTATGTAACTATGAAGTAAGAATATTTAATAAGAATTTAAATGTACAGACAATTAATACACCTGATGTCTGAGGGAGAAGGGAAACTCCCAGCTCCTCATCCTCCTCCCGGTTTCATGATCTCAGCAGGGGGCTCACGCCATCTCTCTCCGGCTGTCATGCTGTCACTGTGAGTGACAGCATGAATCATGGGACTATCGAAGGGACGGGTGGACCTGGCAGACGCTTCCAGCGGTTTTCGGATCGGTCCCACGGTTCCTGAACGCCAAGCAGCTGTTGGGACTGGTTCTCAGTTTTCTGTTTCTCACTCACACACAAGGGCTGGCACACAGTTACCATAGCAACGTAACACCGAGGAGGGCAGAGGTCAAGGTTATAAAACACTTACTACAGACGGGAGAGCAAAGGAAGTAAGTTCCTCATGACTCATGAAACTTGATGTCCCTAAACTGACAACCTCATTGGACTGTCAAAATAAGAACATCACATACCCTACAAAATAAAAGCCTTCATATTTTGCACAGCAGGTAATAGCTGCTTTGGGCTTTGTCATGGTGGTGTCAACATGCTAGTGATAACCCACACACTAAAAGTAGCTTTTCAGCTCATTTTTATATAAAATCTTAGCTTTGCATACTAAATGAAGTATTTTAGTCAACATGCTGGTGATAATCTACATCCTACTGGCAGTAGGATGTAGATTCAATCAATCAATTTTTTGATTTTTTAGCTATGCTTATCATACTGAATGGAGTAAATCAATGTAAGTCAACATGCTGATGATACCACATGTGCTTCTAATAGCATTGAAGCTAACCCCAGCCTTATGGCTAATTTTAGTTTATACTTTAATTTTAGCATATGGAATGGAGTAAGTTCACATTAACATAGTAAAGATACTCCACGTTGCTATTGAGTACGTTAGCTAAGCTTAGTGTTGATGCCAATTTTCAGCATCAGCATACTTTGTTGTAATTAGTTGGCTAAGTATTTAGCTAACAAAATAAATATTTAGCTTCAGATCTTAATTTGATTCTCAGTGAGGGTTGTGTCTTGAGCAAACTCATGTCAAAGGTCATGATGCTCAGGCAACAAAGACAGAAAACATAAAATTTGTAAAAAAAAAAAAAATCACTTTATTGATTGCGGTTGCCATGGATACCAACTCTGGCTTTATATTCACTAAACATGCAGTAAATGTAGAAGTTAGTGAGGCATCTCCTCCAGCTGGTCAAGCTACATCTTCATTCGGACAGCTGACCTTTACAAACACACACACACACGTTTGCATGGCTATCTTTGTGGGGACTTTCCATTGACTTCCATTCATTTCTACAGACTAATCCTTACCCTAACCGTAACCATTACATACCTAACCCTAACCAAAACTCAATTCACACCTTAGTCCTAAATCTAACCCCTGACCCAAAAACAGCGTTTCCCCTTGTGGGACCAGGCTTTGGTCCCCACAACGTAGTATGTGTCAGGAAAATGGTCCCCACAAGGTACTACAAACAAATACACACACACACACACACACACACACACACACACGGCTGGAGGTTCAGCTGATGTTCTTGCTGTTCCTCTTCTTCTTCTTCTTGGGGATTTGCTTCCCACCGGCTGCTTTGGTTGACCCGTCGGATGGTTTACTGGACTCTCCTGGTTCTGGCCCACTGGGTAACTGCTGGACCAGAACCTCTTCCACTGGGAGAACTGGTTTCAGCAAACTGGTCTCCTTCAGACATTCTGTCTCTAAAGCTTCTGGTTCTGGATCCGCCCTGCCTGGTTCTGGATCCGCCCTGCCTGGTTCTGGGTCCGCCCTGCCTGGTTCCGGATCCGCCCTGACTGGTTCCGGGTCCGCCCTGACTGGTTCCGGGTCCGCCCTGACTGGTTCCGGGTCCGCCCTGACTGGTTCCGGATCCGCCCTGACTGGTTCCGGATCCGCCCTGCCTGGTTCCGGATCCGCCCTGACTGGTTCCGGATCCGCCCTGACTGGTTCCGGATCCGCCCTGACTGGTTCTGGATCCGCCCTGCCTGGTTCCGGATCCGCCCTGCCTGGTTCCGGATCCGCCCTGCCCGGTTCCGGATCCGCCCTGACTGGTTCTGGGGTTGCTGACTGTTGGACATACTCTCTGACTTGTGTCGGACTCTGCTCCACCTCCGGAGCCGCCACCGGGTCGGTTGGTTCTGACCCGGTTCTCTGCAGTTCTGGACCCTTCAGCAGAACCACAGGTGGATCTTCAACCTTCTCTTCTCTGCCTTCTGCCTGACCAGGCGCTGCAGCCGGACCTTCCTTGATGTCGGTTCTGGTTTGGAACTGAGCGATGGCGGAGACGATGACATCATCTTCGACGCCCAGCTCCTTCTTCTCGGCCTGCTCCTCGTTATCGCCCGGCGCGGCCAGCAGCGCGGCGGCGAACTCCTGCAGCCTGGCCTGCTCCTGCCGCAGCCGGGCGATGTTCTCTGTCAGAACCGGGTCGTCCTCCTGGAGCTCCTGAAGCCCCTCCAGGTCCGGCACGGCAGCGTCTCCAGGAACTCCAGCGTTCTCTGCGAAGCCGGCTAGCTTGGACGGGAGGCCGGCGCTGGACTGGCGGACTTCTCTGATCTTGTCGTAGAGTCCTTTCCTCTCCTCCTGCAGAGCACGGCAGAGCTTCTCCAGCTTCTGGATCTTCAGGACAAACAGGTCGTACTCTCTGCCTTTCTCTGTTCTCTGCAGAAGAAGAAACAAAATGGAGAGAGTTAGGCTAACCGATGCTAACCGATGCTGCTGATGGCACTCAGTCTGATCATAAACTTCCTGACCTAATATCTGGGCTGAGTTCCAGCCTCTGAGATAAGTGGAGACCATTTAATTAGCCAAGTGTCTCACATTGAGGACCTTCAATGCTGCATTCACACCTGCCCAGTTTGGTCCGCTTTAACCCGACTCCTGTCCATCTGCCTAGAAGGTCCGGCTCGGTTGGGGAGGAGTGAATGTGTACATGTGTGTCTAGCGCTAGCGGGAGAAATGCCTCTTGGTTTTTAGCTCAAGACAAAGAAAAAAATTCTCCAACCGCTAAAATCTGACGCCTCTGCATTTCTGTTTCCATTGGTGAAGAAGGAAGTTGCTTCATGAGTCAAAAAACGAACTCAGGTCAGAGAGCGGACACAAACTCACTCACTCTACAACAGTGGTTCCCACAGTGTGGGCGCGCCCCCTAGGGGGCGCAGTGCCACTGGAGGGGGAAGAGGTACGGAGGAATGAAAAAACCAGTTACACTAAAGTGTTTCACTGTAAAGATGGTTTGTAGTTTTGTTGCAACCTGAAGTGTGAAATAAACTTCAGTGGAGTTTGAAAACCAAATGTGTGTTTAGGTTTATGTCTGTGCCCAGTGGATTTTTATTTTCATTTTTGGGGGGGATTTTACGGTAATCCCTGGGGGGGGGCAGAATAAAATCTTCGGGAGCCACAGCTCTAGAAGAAGGTTTTTGTGATTGTGCATCTCTATATGCAGCTCCACTAAATGAAATCTGCCCTGCTGGCCTGATTTGGAGCAGATGGTTTTATTTTTATCTCTTTGCCACCGATCCAGGCGTCCTGAAGATCGGTGCCCAGCGAAGGCTCAGACCCTAAGTGGGACGTCTGTGTGAAACCTGCAGACATGCTGAATAAAATCTCGACCAGAGACATTCTGAGTCCTGGTGATGATCTCCTTCCTTTCCTGGAGGGAATTCAGCAGCTGGTCCAAAGTATCTACAGAACATCACATGGACTTCTCAGCATTTTGGTTCTGATTTACTTCCGGTTCAATCAGCTTACCTCCTCAATCACGTCGATCAGCGTCTTGTTGCAGTTCTCAAACCTGGCCTTCCAGAGGTTGGCCTCCTTCTCCACCTTCTTCATCTTCTCAGTCATCTAAAAACAGGATATTCAGCCTTATTGCAGTTATCATGACTCTAACTATAGGAATGTGAGCAGGTGTGAATGGATCTGGACGCCGCTCACGTTGTCCATCTCCTGTTTGAAGCGGACATAGATTTCGTTGCTCTTGGCCAGCGTTGCCTGAAACTCGTCAAACTTCTGAGCGTAGAGCGCCAGCTGCGAACGAACCAGGAGAAAACGACGTAAACATGGAAGCGAGAAGATTTTAAGGATTAAGGACAGGAGCTTCCTGAGGCTGAAGACGGACTTCCAGGTTGTTCTGCTGCTCATGCATGTTTGATTACAATGTGGTTCTGGTTCCGAAGGCGCTGAAGTTCTGCTGTCTCCTCCTTTGTTTTTGTCTGCTGATGAGGGGAACCGCCACAAGGGGCAGCATTTCCTTCAGCACATCTTGTGTGAAGGTTTGGAGTCGTGGCCAGCAGGGGGCGCTGCAGGCGATAACACACCAAGTCCAATGTGGATTCGGCAGCTGAACTCAGAACCAAACATTTTCCACATGGTGTCATAAGTTTGCTGCTCTGCTGGGGTTCAGCGGGACAGAAAACGTAAAGAAGAGCAACGAGCAGCAACATTATTACAACTTTATCACCAAACTATCATCATTTTATTCTGGTAACATTATTTATTATTATCGTAATATTTCAACCTTGTTCTGGTAATATTACAACTTAATTCTTGCATTATTGCGACTTTGTTCTTGTTTTATTACCACTTCTATGTCATGTAACTTTATTCAGAGTTTATTCTCACAGTTTTCAAATTTATTCTCACATTGTTATGAATTTATTTTGTATTCTTGTGTCTTTATTCTGAAATGAATATGACTTTTTTCTGGTAATATTATGACTCATAATATTATGAATACTTATTGATTCCAATAATCTCATATTTTATGACTTTATTCTCAAATTAAAATGACTTTATTGTCCTAATGAGTTTATTCTCACATAATTCCACCTTCTTATATTATTTCCCCTTAATTTGACTTTATTCTAAAATATTAAGACTCTATGATTCTTGTTTTATTGCGACTTTATTCTGGTAACACTGCAGTTTTATCCTCAGATGAATATGGCTTTATAGTTGTAATGAAAGCTGATATTTCAGCCTGTGTTGTTGGATCAGAACCTGCAGAGGGCAGAGAACCCCCAGGTGATGAGAACCTGCAGTGGCTCGTGGATCTGCAGCGTGCTACCTGTCCAGGTGTTCTGGCCGTGAATATTCACCTGTGCCTGCATGACAGTCGCCTGCTCTGTGAGAGTCTTAGCCTGCAGTTTCCACTCAGCGGCCTGAACCAGTAACTGGTCAGAGGGAACAGAAACAGACGCGGTTACAGACGGTCTTTACCTTCTTCTTCATGGCCAGCTCCTGCTCCTTCATAGCGAAGCATTTCTTTGTTTTGTCAATAGCTTCTCTAAGCAACTACAGCAACAGAGACACACATCACTCAGTCACAGGGTCTGCTGCACATATGGAAACACATCAGAGCATATAATCATCTGCAGTCACCAGGAATACATGCAACATGGCAGATAGCATGAATTTACTTTGGTTCATTGGAATGATTCCAATCTGGATCCTGCAGAAATCATGTTTCATACAAATCTAGCAAACGTAAAATTACACATATAAAAATTAACAGCAATAATTTGATTTTAGTCAGTCAGAGGAAAACATGGAGATTCATTTTCACCTTCATATTCACTCATTCATAAATGTTACAGTTTAAACCAATTTAATTAGCAAGCTAACGGGTTAGCTTGAAGCTAAACAATTAGCTAATTGCCATCATCATCATCATCATCATCACCATCACCATCATCATCACCATCACCATCATCACCATCATCACCACCATCATCACCACCATCATCATCATCATCACCACCATCATCACCATCATCATCATCATCATCATCATCATCATCACCATCATCACCACCATCATCATCATCACCATCATCACCATCATCATCATCATCATCATCACCATCATCATCATCATCATCATCACCATCATCATCATCATCATCATCACCATCATCATCACCACCATCATCATCATCACCATCATCACCATCATCACCATCATCATCATCACCATCATCACCATCATCATCATCATCATCATCACTCACGTATTCTTTCTCCCGTCTGTGTTTGTCCTCAGCCTCGTCCAGCAGTGCGTTGGCCTGCTGCAGTTTGGCCTCCGTCAGTTTGTGCTGCAGGTCGTGATGTTTGTTGATCTTCTCCAAACTCTGCAGGACGGCAGAAGAGCCTGTTAGCTCTGGAAACGCAGCGGCTTTACAACATGGAGTCCAAAGGAGGAAGAAAACTAAAAGCAAACAGGTGAAGGAGTCTGACCTTCAGCGGAGATTTTGATCCAAAACGTGGAAATGTTCATGTTTGCTGCTCAGATTCACATTTATTCTCAGTCATAAGAACAGATTTGGGTCACTTTCTTTTATATTGAGCTAAATTCAATAAATTTAATAGAAGCTGATTTGGTTGCAGCAAAGTTTGGTTTTCTGTAAAAGATGCGGTTATTCTTTTTCTAAAAGTTTGGAAAGAAAAAGATGAAACACTTTCAGTTATGAGAAAATGATGTCAGTCATTTCAAAATAAAAAGTTAACCAACTAATGGACGGGTCAAATTCATGTCGTTCTTGAACTGCAGTGGGGGGCCAAACAAACAGACCGAGGGCCACAAATGGCCCCGGGGCCACAGTTTGAACACCCCTGGACCAGAAGGTGCAGTTACATTCCTCCTTCTGTTAACTGCTGGAATAAATTCACATTTCAAAGCAGCAGCATGAAGCTGAAAACAGCTGGAATCGTTTTCCTCTCACCTCCTCCCGCCGCTCATACTGGCTCATGAGGCTCTCCAGCTTGTCGGTCAGGTTGGCGTTCTCCTGCCGCAGCTTGTCGTTGCGGCCGCTGTGCAGCTCGATCTGAGCCTGGATCTCCACCAGCGTCTCCTGGAAGTGGTTGGTGATGTCGCTCCGCTTCTCCTCGTCCTCCCTGCAGCGCCGCAGCGTCTCCTCCTGCAGGAGAAACGACGGTTAGGAGCGCCTCAGGGCTGCGTACTCCATCACTTCTCTTTGTCATCACATGAGCCTCCTGGCTCCATTGTCCGCTAACAGCGAGCTAACGCTAACACCAAAACACCTGCCACAAACAGTAGCTCAGCTAGCTTTAAATGCTATACCCACATGGTATTTAGTGGAAGCTAATGCTAAAGCGCTAATGGAAAATGTGACTGTAGTGATCAAGAACTTTTACATGCTGTGAACTTTCTAATCATATTTACACTGAAAAACATCTGCAACAAAAAACTACATCCAGGTTTTATCTTCAATAAAACTGTATAAATACCTTAAACTCAAGTTTAAATGATGCTAAAACTATTCAGTGATATCCAACCTAAAACACTACAGCCTTGAAAACCAGTTTAATTTTAAAATCATCATTTCTATAACGCTCTTAAATATTGCATTTAGGTTTATATCTCTTTACTTTATGATGTTCCTGTTCCTATGTTTCTTAACTTCATCAAATTAATTTAGGAGAAGCTACCTGTTTTCAAAGTTAGCAAAACGCTAAAGCGCTAAGCTAATAACTAGCTTGGTTATTAGCGCATTAGTGCAGCTATGCTCACAGCTGCTGCAACACAAACCTACAGACACATTAAATCTGGTCCTGCATAAACCAGCTGGTTCTGGTTGGTTCTGGAGGCGGTAAGCCGGTCCTACCCGCAGCGCGCCGTAGTGAGCCTGCAGGTCTCTGCACAGCGCCTCCAGCTGGCTGCGCGCCGCCATGCTGCAGCGCCGCTCCTCCAGCAGGTGGCAGACTTTCTGCCGCAGCGCGTTCTTCTTCTGCTGCTCGCCGCGCCACAGCGCCGCCTGCTGACACACAGCCGCTGATGAGCCGCTGACGCCGGAGTCTCACCGGGAGGGCGGAAATGTTCTCACCAGTTCAGCGAACTGCTGCACCAGTTCCTCCAGTCTGTCCTCTGCGGACGGCAGGTCGCTCAGGCGCTGCCGGATGAGGGACACGTCTGCGCAGGACCAGCGCCGTTAGCAGGAAGAAATATTGGCGCAAATTATCCAACAAAATCAGGTTTTTAGATTCATCTCAGACATTTTCCTGAAAAATGGCGCAAATTTCTGAGTTTCAAAGTGAAAAAAATAGCTGGAAAAAAAACTCAAATTTGGAGATTAATCTAAGAAATGTTCTAGAAAAAACACTTACAAATATTTTCCTTTTGAAACTCTGAAATTTCCAAAAATTTACTGGAACATTTTTTTACATTAATCTTTAGATTTCTAAAAAACTCAGGTTATGAGATTGATCTAACATCAGCCTGCTAGGAAAGTTGGAAATTTGCTAGAAAAAAAAAAATCTGAAAAAATCTCAGAAATATTCGAGAACAAACCGTAAAAATGTCTCTTCTTGTAAAAATGTTGAGATTCATCTCTACATTTCAACATTTTGCCCTTTGAAACTGAAATTTCCAAGTTTTTTCTAGAAGATTTCAGAGATTCGTTTCTGAGTTTTTTGCTGTAAATTCAATCCTCCGTTTTTTTACTCTACGTTTCATTTTCCGTCGGGAAAAGCTCAGGCTGTCTCACCTGTCTCCATGTCACCTTTGACCTCCTCTGGGGTCTGTTCCGTCTCGTTGTCCGTAGCGACCTGTCAGACCGAACATCACAAACATTATGACTGAACGGCAGCGGGCGGACGCGGCGTCGCCTGACCCACCCCGTCGGCCGAGCCGTGCGTCCTCAGGATGTCCTGCAGCCGCCGGCTGAACTCCTCCATCGGGTCAAAGGTCGCCGAGGAGGCGGAGTCCCCGTCCAAACTCCCGGTTTCCAGGGGCGACGGCGCCAACAGCTCGGCTGCTTCCACTGACGTCTCCATCCTCAGTCGCTGAGAAACAGATTTTATCGTTTCTTACCGTTTTCATTGTTTTTTACATTTTTATTGTCTTATTTTCAAAAATCTTTTCACCATTTTTATCTGATTGTTTTTATTGTTTAGGTTTTATTGTTCCTTCTCATTTTATATTGTTTTAATCTTACCGTTTCATCGTCGTTTTATTTTTAATATCTTATTGTTTTTCTCGTCTCAGTTTTTAAAAACTCTTCATCGTTTTTTGGTTTCTACTGTTTCGCTGCTCGTGTCAAATCTGATTTCTGCTTCACGTCCAGCTGCTGTTTTTCAGCTCGGCTCTGACGGCTGCCCTCCTTATTTTATCTGTCAGGTTTAAAATTAGCAGTGACACACACACACACACACACACACACACCCCTGCTGCCCTGTCTTCTATTCTCAGGGCCTCCTAATATGGCGGCCTGCCGGCAGCAGGTTCGGTGTCGGGGGAACGCCCAGACCTCCTGCTGAGAATTAGAATTTTTTCTCTTTATCTGCTTCATGTAGTTCAGATCCAAGCCCCCCTCCGACCCCCTGAATCGACTCCTGACCTCAGCCTTGACCCCAACCTGGACTCATAGATGTTTTGGTCCCGCCCACTCCTCTGTTAAACCACCAATCACAGCGTCTCCTGCAGGAGTTCAACATGTTGACAGAGTAACTTCATAAATAACTTGTTTACCTGATGATAATGTTCCCAGATGAAACTTTAGAACATCTTTTAACATTTAAAACATTTTTAACATTTAGACATTTAAATACACAACAGAAATGTCTGTAGGCCTAAAATCAGCCGGAAACAGCCAATAAAACACAGTTTGGTGAAACAGAAGCAGTTCGGATCTGCAGGACGAAACTCAGAGAAACAAAGTGAGGATGAAGCCGATTTCATAAAAACTCTCCAAATGTGAAAAACAAAACAGGAGCACAACTGAGCGAACATTTAGAGGTTAGAAAGTCTTACCAGGATCCGGGTGGCGAAGGAGAGGAGGTGAAGCTCCGCAGGCAGAGGAAGGTCAGAGGAGGAAGAGGAGGGTCCTGCTGACCAGAAGAGCAACAGCTGATCCCCAAAATAACCTGAGGAGATCCGCTGAGGGCCACAGGGGGGCGCTGTGTCCCGCTCAGGGCCACAGAGGGAGAAGGACCTGCAGCAAACAGAACGGGTCAGTCTCAGGCCCTATTTGGAAATGGACCACTGCACTCCGGAAATGAAGGGGGCGCTGTTTCCTATATTATCTGCGGTCTCCCGTTTTTATTTTCTTTTGAAATCTGCGATACATCTTCATCTTTAGGAAGAATGTATTTGAACTTCTCTCTTTTATTTACTTCAGCACAGCTCACAGTTTTTAACAATTTCCATAGCTTTCTGCTTTCGTTGCATCTTTTTGGGCCTGCTACTGCCTCTGGTGGCGTGGGGGCGGTAACACAACGAATATAATTACCTTACTAAATCAGAATAGCACAAAATCTTTATTATTTGCTATTAATGGAGGAGCAATTAAATTAGTGAGAAATAATGAAACGATTTTCATTTTTGAGGGGCAATAAAAACCAAACGTGTCCCTTAACTCCCTCCAAAAAGAGTAAACATTCAGAAAAGTGTTTGTACTTTGAGTTCGGTTCTGCTGGCCTCAAGTTTGAGCTCAAAACCTAAAAATCTTCAAACATCTCCATGACAATTCGTGTCTTAGAAATGTCCAGAATTAGCTAAAATGCTGAAGTTAGCTAAAATGACTTCATGCAAGCTATCGCTAACATGTGACTAGAATTGACGTACTCCATTCAATTTGTTAGATTTAACTTTTAAATCAAAATTACCTAAAATGCCAATTTATAGTAAACGTTGCTGTTAGCCTGCAGGCTATCATTACCATATTGAGTAACATCAACTTCAGTATGTTAGTTTAACTTTAAAATCTAAATTACACACAAAGCAAACTTTAGCCTTAAAGATAATGTTAGCATAAGTGCTACCACTAGCAGTGTATTAGCTTACATTAGCTAAATGTTCAGGTTAGCTAAATGCTATTAGCGTTGGGCGCTTTGAGGCGAGTTGAGGAAAAATGGCAGCAGGTATCAGAACACCGTCTTCGGTTCTGTTTCTCTACAAAATAAAAGTTATGAAACTACAACGACAAAAACAGTTTCAGGAGTTTTCGATACCTGACCAGGAAACAGGAAGTTCAAACTTTTCCATGCCAAGGCCTCCCGAAGAGCATTGACCTCTGACCTTTTTTGTAAACTCACAAAGATACAAAACATATCAATAAACAAACTTTTATGTTTTTATTCAATAATTATTACATTAATTTAGCATGAATGCTAATTCATAAGATCTGATTGGCCATGATACATTATATCAGATGATATATTATGACTTTTTTACCACATAATACAATTTTTCATTACAATATTTTATATTAATCACATCAAATTTGATTTTATTCCCAAAGTTCTCATGAGTTTTTGTGCCGTTTGTCAGAAACTTTTCCAGAGAAAAAATTAATTGATCAGAAAATCATGCATTTACATAAATTATCTTATACTTTATTTTAAAAACATGATTGAATATTAGATAAATTTAAGATTAAAAAATTTGTGGGATTCAAGTTTGGTAATGTTTGCGTTTTTTTTCTCATCTTCCGTCCACAGCGCCCCCCGCAGGCCCGCTTAGAAAACGCTGCGGTGGGAAACAGGAAGTTGTGCTTTTCTGTGCCCTGTTCCCCCTGGTTCTGTTGGGTCCGGACCGGTTTGTGCTGCAGAACTCTGAGGAGCAGCTGATTGTCTGTCATGGTTCACTCCACATGTGTCCAACCAGAACCGGAACCAACCCAGACATGGTCCAGGTTCTGGTTCTGTTCCGGTCCAATCGTCATGGTTCTGGTTGGACCAGGAGCAGCTCCCTCTTGGATCCGGTCGGAGGAGCAGCAGGAGATCCGGTTTGGGTTCTGAAAGTCCAGACGCAGCGACCCGACTCGGAGCGTTGCTGTGATGATTGACGACTGTTTCTGAATCTAAGTAACAATCTGGACCCGACCGGGTTCTGGAGCCGGCTGGGCTTGGTTCTGGTTCTCACAGAGACGTTTCCCTGGAGACGCCGAGCGGAGGCTCCAGCTGGACGCCGTTGGCTTGATGTCCTGCTGGACGGTCGCCATGGCGACCTGCGGGACGCTGCGGAGGGAAGGACAGGATTAATCTGGAGGTTCTGGTTCCTGCAGTTCCCAGCGCCGCCACCAGATGGCAGCAGACAAACGGCATCATCTAGAATCAACCCAACTTCAAGGCTTTAATTCAGGAAATAAAGCATCTTTTAGGTCAAATTGGACATATATGGTAACTAAAGGTAACATAGTTACTGACTGTGCTATGAAATGGCGTTTTGTGGCTGGAGACCACATGATTCTGGCCCTTTAAAGAATCCTGTTGGACAAGAGGGAATTTATGGTGGGAAGAAGCAGCTGACTGGTCAGCAGAGGACAGTCTGTCTGCAGGACGCCGTCCCGTCCCAGCAACAGGCTGGACAGTTGAAGTTCATGTCCAGATTTACAGAGCGAGACGCTTTTCATGGCGTTCAGAGAAAAGATTTACTGGACAGACATGAGGAGTCGACGCTTTAAAGGTCGCTGACACCGAGGGCGACTCGGCGCGGCAAGCTACTGTGTTAGCTAATGCTAAAGAACCAGAAACCCACACAGGTTCAGTTCTGATGCTGAAGTTTCAACGTTGTGGAAACAGAAATGTTTTTCTAACGCAGTAGCCATTTTAGCTTACATCTGAGAAACAATAAAAATATAAAGTTTAATTTTTATTTCAATAAAATCTGTTTTGCTGTGGTTTCTGTGAACTCAGCAAAGTTTTTTAATCACACTGGGGTTCATCTTGTGAATAAATATATTCCTGCATAAAATGAAACTTGTTTCATGTAACAGCAGCTGAGCTCTTCAGGTGAACCTGCCCCTCCCAACATGGCCGCTGCTCTGACGCGTCTGGAGGAAACACTCACCGCCTGCAGGGCTTTGCTCTCCGTCGCCATGTTGACGTTGTGTCGTTTCAGCTCTGACTTTATTAAAGCTGGAAACAAAAACAACATGTCAGAGCACCGCGGCCTCTGATGACATCATCAGCGATGGACCCGGCCTACCGGTCAGAGCCACACCCAACAGGATCCAGGCAGACAGGAAGACGTTCCCAGCCAGCGGATCGAAGGCCGTGGTCAGCCGGCCCTGGATCAGAGTGAAGATGATGCCGAAGATCTGCAGGAGCAACGAGACGCAAGAACGGCAACGATAAATCATCCAGGAAGTTGTTGTGATAAACGATAATGCTGCTGTTTTTAGACCATTTTCAAGTAATATAATGGGAATAATTCAAGACCAGTAAAGTGTAAATTCTAATGAACATTTAACACTGAAACTGGAAAACATTTGAAGCATCCAGAGACGCATCGGAGGACAGAGTCCCGTCTTCACGCTACCTGTGCGAAAGCGTTGAGCAGCCCTGACGACGTCCCCTCGGACTCGGGGTAGGTGATCTCCACGCCGAACTCGAAGCCCAGAGGAAGGTAGCCGGTCATGAAGAACCTGACGGCAGGAGAAGAAGAAGAAAGTCGTCTTCGCTGCTCAGATCCGATTCATTTTATAGCCCAACGAGGAACAATGTTTCCTTCAGTTGTTATAAATGTTACTTCCTGATTTGACGTCTTGAAATTCAGCCTGTCTCTTTAAAAACTCTTCCAGAAAGTCATCCCAACATGGCTCCTCTGTTAACCCTTTAATGTTTCTACCAGCTTTGCTCTGAGCAGCCGCTAGTCTGAAGGAGCAGAGCGGGGGAGGAGCTGCACCTCGAAGGCGGGGCTACGTCTACCCAGCTGTTTTGGACAGCTGAATGGTTGCCATGGAGATGAAAGGGTTTCTCAAGTCAAGCAACACTCTAGGATTGTTTTTCATGAGGGACAAACATTAAAACATGATTTAAGATAAATCACGTTTGGCCCTTTAAAAGCTGCAAACATCTGGGGCCCTGGGATGCCCTTCATTGTGAGGTCACTATGACATCATCGTTTGTTTCTGTTGACATGTAAACATCTGAAGGTGTTTCCGTTACGCCGTCAGCAGGCGTGTCTACACCTGAAACAACTTCCTGTTTCCAGTCTGTCTGTTGGACCTGAAGGGTCAAAGGTCAGAGGAACCGCCCCCTTCATACCCGAGGACTCCAGCTGTGAAGAAGACCAGGTAGATGTTGTTCAGGTCCAAGGTGAAGGTGAAGACCAGCATCCCAACGAAGGACAGCAGGTAGACGACAAGAGTGGTTGCCCTGGCAACGGAGGACAGGAGCAGTTAAGGAGGGAGGGATGGATGGATGCAGTGTTGGATGATGGATGGATGGATGGATGTAGCGTTGGATGGCCTACTTGTAGGTTTTGGTGTGGTCCAGCCAAAGGCCACAGAGGATGGACCCGACCATCCCGGCCAGAACCAGAGTCAGTCCGATCCGCCCAGCGTTCAGCTCCTGACCCTGAGGAAGGACAGAGGAAGGTTCTGAGGTTCTGGACCAACCCAGAGGGATCTGGGTTGGTCCAGAACCCTCTGGTTCTATCAGGTTCTGCTGGGTTGGATCAGGTTCTGCTGGGTTCTATCTGGTTCTTCTGGGTTGGATCAGGTTCTGCTGGGTTCTGTCAGGTTCTGCTGGGTTGGATCAGGTTCTGCTGGGTTCTATCTGGTTCTGCTGGGTTGGATCAGGTTCTGCTGGGTTCTATCTGGTTCTGCTGGGTTCTGTTAGGTTCTGCTGGATTCTA
>CAEGAE010022049.1:0-46978 GCA_903067095.1 Girardinus metallicus | reverse complement strand
GGGACTGGGGAGGGCCCCCCCCAGGGCCCCCTTCTTTCGGCGGGGGAACTTCACCGCTCCTGGGGGTAAAGACAACGAAACCGGGGGGGGGGGGGGGGGGGGGAACCCCCCCCCCCCCCCCCCTGATCTGAACTCGAGCAGTGTTCTGTTGTTGGACTTCTGTGCTTGTCATGGATTGTCCATAACAAACACCATGTTCAGGCACAAGGGTGTCCATATGTGCACTTGGCACCAGGACACCCTAGGCCGTAGTTCGATGATCGACTTTGCCATCATTTCTTCGGATCTGCAGCCTTATGTCTTGGACACTTGGGTGAAGAGAGGTGCGGAGCTGTCCACTGACCACTACCTGGTCAGTGGACCAGGTAGTGGTCCACTGACCAGGTAGTGAGTTGGCTCCGGTGGTGGGGGAGGATGCCGGTCAGACCTGGCAGGCCCAAACATGTTGTGAGGGTGTGCTGGGAATGTCTGGTGGAGTCCCCTGTGAGGGGGAGCTTTAACTGCCATCTCCGGCAGAACTTTGAAGATGTTCCGGGAGAGGTGGGGGACATTGAGTCTAAGTGGACCATGTTCCGTGCCTCCTTTGTCGAAGCGGCTCATCGGAGCTGTGGCCGCAGGGTTGTCGGTGCCTGTCACGGCGGCAACCCTCGAATCCGTTGGTGGACACCTTCGGTGAGGGATGCTGTCAGGCTGAAGAAGGAGTCCCATAGGGCCTTTTTGGCCTGTGGGACTCCAGAAGCAGCTGATGGGTACCGGCGGCCGAAGCGGCATACGGCTCGGGTGGTTGCCGAGGCAAAAACTTGGGCGTGGGAGGAGTTCGGAGAGGCTGTGGAAAAAGACTTCCGCACAGCTTCAAGGCAATTCTGGTCCACCATCCGGCATCTCAGGAGGGATGCATGTTAGTGCTGCACAGTGTTAGTGCAGCACTAACACTATTTATATTGGGGGTGGTGTGCTGCTGACCTCAACTCTGGATGTTATGAGCTGGTGGGCAGAATACTTCGAAGACCTCCTCAATCCCACCAACATGACTTCCATTGAGGAAGCTGAGCCAGGGGTGTCTGGGTTGGGCTCTCCATTCTCTGGGGACGAGGTCACCGAGGTGGTTAAAAAGCTCTTTGGTGGCAGGATCCAGGAAAAGCAGGGTGGTTTTCGTCCTGGTCGTGGAACACTGGACCAGCTATACACCCTCAGCAGGGTCCTAGAGGGTGCAGGGGAATTTGCCCAACCCGTTTACATGTGTTTTGTGGACTTGGAGCGAAACTTGTGGCGGGTTCTCCAGGAGTATGGGGTACCAGGGTCTTTGATACAGGCTGTCAGGTCCCTGTGTAACCTGTGTCAGAGTTTGGTCCGCATTGCCGGCAGTAAGTCGGGCTTGTTCCCAGTGAGAGTTGGACTCCGCCAGGGCTGCCCTTTTCCACCAATTCTGTTCATTACTTTCATGGACAGAATTTCCAGGCGCAGCCGCGGTGTTGAGGGTATTCGTTTTGGTGGCCTTAGGATCTCTGCTTTTTGTGGATGATGTGGTCCTGTTGGCTTCATCGGGTCATGATCTGAAGCTCTCGCTGGAGCAGTTCGCAGCCGAGTATGAAGCAGCTGAGATGAGGATCAGTGCCTCCAAGTCTGAGGCCATGGTCTTGAGCTGGAAAAGGGTAGAGTGCCTTCTCCGGGTTGGTGGGGTGTTCTGCCCCACGTGGAGGAATTTAAGTATCTCGGGATATTGTTCACGAATGAGGGAAGAAGGGAGCGGGAGATTGACAGATGGATTGGCGCAGCGTCTGCCGTGAAGCGGGCACTGTACTGATCTGTCGTGGTGAAGCGAGAGCTGAGTCAAAAAGCGAAGCTCTCGATTTGCCGGTCAATCTATGTTCTTATCCTCATCTATGGTCATGAGCTTTAGGTCATGACCATAGATTTAGAACAAGCTCTCAGATACAAGCAGCCGAAATGGGTTTTCTCCGTAGGGTGTCTGGGCTTTCCCTTAGAGATAGCGTGAGAAGCTCGGTCATCCAGGAAAGACTCAGAGTAGACCCGCTGCTCCTCCGCATCGAGAGGAGCTAGTTGAAGTGGCTCGGGCATCTGGTCAGGATGCCTCCTGGACGCCTCCCTGGTGAGATGTTCCGGGTACGTCCCACTGGGAGGAGGCCCCAGGGAACACCCCGGACACGCTGGAGAGACTATGTTTCTCGGCTGGCCTGGGAACGCCTTGGGATTCCCCCGGAAGAGCTGGAACAAGTGGTTGGGGAGAGGGAAGTCTGGGCCTCCCTTCTTTAGCAGCTACCCCCCAAACCCGACCCCGGATAAAGTGGAAGAAAATGGATGGATGGATGGAGTGTCGTGAAGACGGATGCTAATGCAACTTCTTGTCCTCTCTGTGGTAATATGAATGATTGATGATTTGGCTCGTGGAGTAGTAGTTCCACTCTTTATTTTGTAGCAATTTAAAAGGGTTAAAAAAAAATCATAACAATTTAACTCCTTCTGCCCCTCTAAAAAAATTAATGCACAAGAATTAAACAAAGATTTTATCCCTTCCTGCTGGAGATTGTGCCACTGCATTAAAAGAGGAAGTCATTTTCACACTGTTAACATATTTTTGCCAGGACTGCCAATGCATGTGCAGAGTGCTGTATTACAATAAAACACAACATTGTTGAATGCTGAGGTATTGAAAAGTCTTTATTTTATTTAAACTGTTTGGGTTTAAATCTATGGCAGGATTGTTGTAATTAGATTGCTTATATACTTCATGGAGCTTTTCGTAAATGATCCTGTACATAAAAGTAGGTTTTCTCATTTTGTACGATGGCGCAAATCAGGAAGTGAACTTCATATAAGGCAAAATGAGCAAAACTACGATGAGTCATATCAATATCCAAATGATTTTCCTCAAATAGACCCCCCCCTTTCTTTCTTCCTCTTTGCTACCGGCAACATCACTGATGAGCTGACCAGACTGCACTTCTCGCTCTGCTGCGTTCCCAATCACTAAATACCAAGGGGAGCCGTAATGGCCTACTTCATAAATATGTTGAGTTCTATGGTACCAAAACTCCAAAGTTGATCTAGCATTACTGATCGGGTAGCCTTACCGCACTTCGTAGAGAAATTGGGTTGCACGGAGACACCAAATGAAAATTGTCAGTTTTGTTCGTAGAATCAATAACTCCAGTTTTCTCCTCGAGATTAACATATAATAGGATGCCGTGTGAGTGCATCAAGGCAATCTTTTTACAATCTCCCACTGCGATAGCACTACTTTGCATGAATTACAGTAAAATCTGGAGTCATGCGCACAGATAGGCCCCAAGCTGTTAGCCTGTGTTTTTAGTTGCCAAGGTTTCAGCAAGAGAGAGGGAGAAGGAGCAGCAGAGAGGAAGAAGGGAGGCAAAAAGGAAGTCCTTTCGGGGGGAGCCTTGCAGTTGCCACTAGGATAGCTCCATAACTCTTTAAAAATGGAAATAATAAGTCACAAAAAGAAAGGAAGTATGATCAAGAAAGGAAAAAGTTTAGTGAAACTTTATATTCTTCATTTTTTACAGTTTAATTTGGCACATGGCACAATCAGCATGTATGCATCTGGTATACATAAATAAATATTAAATATTTTATACATAAATATACATATAGAGCTCTTACAAAGACACCTTGAATGTTTTTGGGCTTGGTATGTTTCAAATGGCAGCAACTTTACACGGGAGGACTTTACGCTGGGCCATTTCAGTTTGAATTGTATTTTAATTGTTTCATAAAAGGGGATGATATCTCCATAGAAGCCCTATACATATATGTATGTATGCCCATATTTATATATATATTCAAAGAAATACAAGTGTGCACTGATGTAGGTTTAGTCAGTGCAAACAGGCCTCTGTCTGCTGTTGAAGAGGAACTCTTACAAAGTTGATGGAATCATGTCTGTTAGTTCAGTTGATTCTTTAGCTATTTTTTTCTCTCTTAGACATAAAATAATATATTTATTTTGTATTCATTAAGCAAAAATTAGACATATAGAACTTTTAAAACAACAAAAGTGCTATGTTGCGAAGACAGACACCCAGAGATGCAGCAAAAAACTCTACTGGTGTTGAAACAAAATCAGCAACATGAGAAAGTACTCATTTCCTACACTTCCCAGAACCCCCGCTCCATCCCCACACCTACAGTAAGATGCAAAACAAACAGAACAGTAAAATAAATCTGGTGCACGAACACACACTCTGTCTCTCTCTCTCTCACACATACACACACGCATACACGCACACACACCCTAAAAACTCTTGCATTTGCAAGTTACATAATTTCTCTTTCTTTATCACAACCTCATGATCACTCTTACACACTGCAAATACAAAATCATTTTCACATGCATTTCAAACACACCACACAGCAGCATTTGCACGTGCACACCTTGTGACCATAAAATTAAATAGCTGAACAGATAAAATTGGCTGTAAAAGATGCACTTTTTTTTCTTTAAAACAATCACAGTAACGTAGTATTCATCTCTGCCTTCTCATATCTTGGCAAGAACAGTCTCACACAAATCATTTCTAGTTTAAAAAAAGGATAACACCGTCTGTGTGGCTGTTGTGTTGGTATGCACCAGAGAAGTAAACAAAAAATAACCACAACAACAACAACAAAAAAAAAAAAAAAGAGTTGCCCAAAATGGGTTTTAAAATCTCTACATCTGCATATCCTCTAGATTCCCATCCTGGATTCGGTCTCTCATCTCTGAGTCTTATCTTGCTTTGTAACACACTCCGCGCTGAATTGTCTCAGGGAGGAGAAATAATGACAGAAAAGAAAGAGCTCAGTAAGGCATTGAAACGTAAAAGAAAACAAAGAAGCAATTAAAAATATTCGCAAATATTGACGCGGAGGCCGTCATTCTAGATGTCTCCCGCAGGAGGAAGGGATGGGGAAATAAAAAGCACTTCTCTTTGATTTTTTTTTTGTTCTTCTGAATTCAAGAAAAAAAGTGTTGATATCTCCTCAGTCTGCTTAAAAAGGCTTTTAAAATGATTAATTTTAGAAAAAAAAACACTGCAGAAAGATCACCTCCTCTTTCTGGAGAAGGAAAGCAGTTTGATTTTGGCAGCTCTGCACAACTTGACATCCACAGAGAGCTCTCAGCTGCTCTCGTCATAGTAAAAGTCTAGTTAAATCTCTGCACGTTTTAATCCCACTCTTGCCCTTCCCCGCCTCTACCCCACGCAGCCCTTCCCCTGCCTGTGATATTTATAAAACACAATCCTCTCCTCAATTCGTTTATCCTCCTGCTCCTCCTCCGCCAACCCACCACCGCTTCTTTCTCTCTCGCCTGCACCGGCTGCCCCCCCCCGGCCTCCTTAAAGCTATACGCGGGTGGTAGAGTGGGAGTGTGGCAGGCCGGTGGAGTTGAAGCCAGTTGTGAAGGTGTTGTATGGGTGGAGGTTGGGCATGCCCACCAGGGAGTTGGGAATCATGGTGATGGTGTTGGGCGTCATGAGGGGGATGTCGTCTGGGGAACGGCGCAGTGTGAGCGTGTAGTCGGGCAACGAGGCCAGGCGCAGCGCCCCTTCGTTGCTGTTCCCCGCCTCACACTCATGGTGCGTCTGGTTCATCTGCAAGGACATGATCTCCTCCTCAGGCGCGTGGTGACCAATGTCGTTGGAAGTGGTCTGGCGCTGCGGGCTGGGCTGCCCATGGCCGGAGTCCTGTCGCCGCTTGTCCTTGCGGTAATACAGGGCTGCGAAAGCCAGGACATTGAGGAACAGCAGCGAGGCTCCTACCGCAATGGTGACGCTGAGCTCTGTGGAATAGTCCCTCGGGTTGTCGACCACAAGAGGAATCGTCTCCTCGTCCTCGCTCCAAGAGTCCTTATCCTCGCTGTTGTAGGCAGGCGACATGGGGGGGCGCTTGGTATTGAAGGGCCAGTTTTTCCCGTTGGGCCTCTTGGTGGACACGCTTTTCGGTGTGGTCTCCGGGGGTGGCACTTTGGTGGTCGTAGAGGTGTAGTGGAACAGTTCATGGAGGTTGTAGAGATGGGGCACTAAGTGTTTCCAAAAGGCCACTTTGGTGGCCCGGTAGTGGTCACGCACACGCGGCTTCAGGCCGATATGCAGATAGAGCTGGTCCTGGGGATTGTACTTGGACCAGGCCACCTCTTCGAAGCGGTTAGCCTTGGTGTGGATGAACTTGGTGTCTTGGGGAACTGGTTTGTTGGGGTCCCTGGAGATAAGAAAGAGATGAAGCACACAGAAAAATGAGATTCTGACAGTGGATTTAATTATTAATGATATTCAGGTCTAGAGGGACAAAATGCAAATAATAATTCTTAAAAAAAACATATCACTATGAGTCAGAGCCTATATTTTGACAAATCTGCCATAATTGTGGCAACAAGTGGAGAATTCTCTAAACTAAAAAGCGAAAACCTGCATCAACGAAATGCAATTAAAATCTCGTCCAGGTTTCTTTGATGCAGGAGGAACTGACACCAATATCATTTCCAAACCTTCTTCCCCCTCTCTCTCTCTTCTTTCAGCTACCTCTTTGCAGACCTATTATGCCTGCATGTCTCATCTCCCATCTCTTTTTCCTCCCAGATGTTGATCTTATTTCAATTCTGAGGCAGCCCAGCCTTTAAAAGCAGGCCAGAGGCTTTTAAAAGTAAATGCATATGAATAAGTCAGCAGGCTTTAGGGCGTGCGTCAGGAGGCATTTTGTTGTGGATAATCCAATGCTGGTGGAGCCTCTCTGCTAATTGCTCACGGAAGGCATTGCAGTGTATACTGGCATCCAGTGCACTGATGTAAGGTAGACCATATTAATCAAGACACTAAAGGGAAGTGTGCAGTCATGCTTGTGTGTGTGTGTGTATTTTAGCATGCATGTGTGTGTATGGATAGATCTAGAGGAGGATGCAGTACTTCATTTTATCTACAGGGTTCACTGTTCCGCCTTTAACTTTTCAACATGTTGCGTCAAACAGCAAACTACTTCAATTACAGTGAAGCTATTGATTTATCGAATGAATTAACATATAGCAAACTCCAACAATCACACAGCTCTTTGTTGGCGTAAAATGTCAGGATTGGGACCTCGGCAGTGCTGTATATTGCTTTTGCTGTGGATTAAATTGCTTTCTGTGGAGGAGCGTGAATCATAGCTGAATGGCCTTGAAAAACACAATACCCTACTGCTTGAGGAATGAAAAGCAAGAACCTGCCCTTTTTTTAAATGTTATGAAATATTCCTTAGTGGGTTGGAGTGCAACGTTGATGGTAACCAAAGTTAAAATTTATTTTGATTTTGTAGCATTTTGGGATATGGTTACTTTTTTCCTCTTTTTTTTTTTATTTGGATCAAGTTGGAAAAACCTCCAAACATAGCTAAGAGAATTAAAAGACAAGCTCGAAGAATTCATCCTCTGTCCTCTCTCCTGTTTGTTTCTCTGCTGTCAATTTTTATTTTTCAGGTCAGTGCTTCTGGGAGAGGGAGAGAGAGAGGCAAAATAAATTGAGATGGCTGGAGCTGGATTCCTGGACCTGGGCTGGTGTCAGCAGAGCAGACCGTAAATAACCTCTTTTATTAGGACCGTAATGATACCCAATGAATATTGACAGCCAGACTATGATGACTTTGTAGCTGAATATCAGTAATTAAGTTTCAAAGGAGCGTGCGGTGGAGGTAAGGTCATATTGATCTCCCTAAGCGCAACATGCCAGGGAACAGGATGTCAATGGAGCAGCTTGAGATGAGGTTGTCTGCAGCCTGTGCGCCTCATGAATTCTTACATCAGTGTCGCTTCCCACCCCCTTCCTTCTCACACAAATACGACAGCAGTAATGGAGGTCAGAGCTGCCGCCATTGATGGGATTTCTGTACTTTCCATAGCACGGAAAACCCATGTTCATCTAGAGAGTAAATTAACTGGTTTGCTAAATAAAATATGAAAATTTCTTGCAAAAGGTACTTGGAAAGATTTTGCAATACAATCATTGAATGCAGGCGGTAAGCGTGTCGTGGTGCAGTGGAGTTAAAAAAGCTCTCTGGCGGCTGGCTGACTGGTTCACTGCAAGTGAAGATGAATAATTTAGGCAACACAAAGAAATCAATGTGGCATCTTTAGTTAATTTGATTTGCCGCATTAGAGAACAACTGGCTGCCTTATCTAATTACACACACATATGCTTGGGTAATTGTTGCAATGTCAATAGTAAACAGGGTACATTCCTTTAAATGGTTTCTCCAATTGCTGCTCAATGTGGGAGGTTTGAGGTCCTATCTGAATTTTGGGCTTTACGACTGACTGCTTTGAGACCTCTGCGGTTACCCTGCTCTGTCTGTATGTGGGCTTACAGCGATGTAGTCAGATTTGTTAGAATTTTACACAAAGACTGCTTAGTTCTGAACTAGTTCCTAACTTCATTAATAAAGAGAGAAAAAAGAGACGTTTAAATGTAAAACCCCTCAACAGAATTTATAGTTTCCACATTTTCTAACTTTATAGCAATAAATTTATGTATTTATTTTTATTATTTTTGATAGACCAATACATAGTCGTGAATAAATGTAATTTGCAAGTAAACGATACATGATTTAGAATTTTTAACAAATAAAAATAAAGTGTGGATTGCATTTACATCAAACGCTCTTTATTCTGACACCTCTAATCCAGTGCAACCACAACGCAGTTGGTAAGAAAAAAAGGCACAACTGCAAACCTCCCAGTACATGGCCATTTATCCAAACTAATAGTCCAGGCAAACAGAACACTGATCAGAGAACCAGCCAAAAGACTTATGGTGACACTGGAGGAGCTACAAACATCCACAGCTGATGTGGGAGAATCTTTTGTTTGGACAACTATGAGTCAATCATTTTACAGTTTGCAAAATGGAAAAGAGAAGCTAAGACAAAAGTCAAGTCTTAAAACAAAATCACAAGAAATCCAGTTTGCAGTTTACCACAGACCATGCAAGGGACACAACAAACACATGGAAGAAGGTGTTATGGCTAACTAGAACCAAACCTTGTTTCTGCCTCCATACAAAACTCTGTGTATGGTGGAAACTAACACTGCAAATCATTATAAACACATCATCCTCACTGAAAATCATGGGCAGGAGAAAGTCATGAAATATGGTGAGAGGTTTGGGAAGATGGATGGAGCTAAATATAGAGCAGTACTGGTAGAAAGACTGCCAGAGCCTTGACACTGGAGTGGATATTCACCTTCCACCAGGAAAACCTAAACATACTTCCAGAGATACAATGGAATTGTTGAGATTAAAGCATATTTATGTGTTAAAGCGGCCCGGTTAGGTTACAGTTAGTTATCTGTAGTAATATATAACTTTGACATATTTCAAAACATCTGCAATTATATTTGTAGTAAGAGGTGCAAAGAAGTGACTCAGGAGTGAATTCTTTGCACAGACAAACAGAACATTTTCCAGATTTAGATTTGTAAAAATGTTAAAGAGAGTTTGTGTTGGTTTATTACCTTAAATCTCTATGAAATCCTTAGTTGTAAAGTTAAACGTGAAAAGGTCCTAGGTATGAAAACTTCTGCAATGGTCTGCACCTTCTCATATATTCTGTTCCACCATAACGAGGTAACCAACAGCCTAATATTGTGTAAGTCCCACTTGTATCTTCAATTTATCTCTGAGCTGACTTGGATATCTCCTGCTGTGGGATGTATTGTGACATCTTGACACAAAGCAGTTGTTAGCAGATGCTTTCACTGATGAGATTTACACCACAGATTCTTCTTCTAGTCCCATGAGTTTTTTCGAGATTTTTTTTTTTAAATTCACAGGCAAATTAATTTAATGTGATTAGGGAAATAGTGTGTACAAAAGTGCCAACAAAGCTTTTCATTAGCATGCAAGGATGCAACACTTTATATAATACCTGTTATATAATGCTGAGCACTGGCATTTTTTGTGGTCACTTTTCAGAAATGTGGTTTCATCTAAAACAGGTGCAACAAATAATGATGAAAAAGTAAAAATCTATAGAGGCAGGTGCAATTAATAATAAATACAACAAAGTTTTAAATATTAACTGTTTTGACAAAAGGCAAAATTTCTAGATTTAATAAGAGGAGAAAATTACACATTTAGGCAGTTATTTTGAACCACAGGCATAAAAAGTGATTTTAAAATATCTCAAAATGGTAAAAACATCCTGAATCACACTGTGTTAGGTTCATTCATCTCATGAGCATGAATCACTTCACCAGGACCATGCTATCATCACATCCCTTAGCTTCCAAACACAACAGTAAACATGAGATAAAACTCTTAAAAAAAAAGGCCGCTGCACATGATGTTAAGCTCCGGAGCAAACAGTTGCTTTGACTGCGACATGAAGTGATGTCTGCAGTCCTGTTGGGCTTTGAGAGCTTCCTGGCATTAGCTGACAGCATGCTTCTGGTTAGACCTCCCGCCTAATCTGGATGCTCAGCTGGACTCTCTGGCAGAGGACAGGGATTATTACACCCATAAAAGCAAGCGATTTAATAGCCTCTTAGATTTCCTGTCATGTGTTCATATGGCGATGGTGCTGTAAACCACAAACCCTGCTTTCCCTTCAAACATCACTGACCTGCTGACCCATGTCCAACCTTGGCCTGCCATGTCTATGTAAGTCCCACCATGTGTTTGGATCTGTGATTGACAGGCTGTTTTTGAATGGGTGCACCTGCCAGTGTGTTTGCACTGTGGTCTCGCCACACAATGATATATTGACCTCTTCAAAAGTTCAGAACTTGAACTCAGGTCGTCAGGTCTCAGTTTTACACATCAGCTGATGATGAATCACAACTCTCCAAGCTAATATGAGAAAAAAACAAAAAAACATTTTGTAGTGTAAGGATTAAACCGCTTTTCTATAATATACCGCACCTCATGGATGACAGACACAACTCTTGGCTTTACCTACAGAGGATGTGGCGGATGGGACTTGAGCTCATTACCTATTCTAAGCCCTATCTGCAAGCACTGATGTAAAAGGTAGATAAGGGGGAAGAATGAATATCATTTTCTTTCTTTTTTCATTTCCCATGTACCTCCTTCCCCTTTTCATCCTGATGTAATTTGAAGTGCTTCAATGATCATAGACCTAGCCATCACCAAATCTGAAAAGACACGTTTAGGTGCCCTAAGGCTGAAGACAAGAATCTATTTTCACTGCACTCAAGGTCTGTGAATCCAGAGCATAGCTTCTTTATATAAAACAAGACATGCACATTAACTCGGCAGCACTGATTTTGATAAGATGCAAAATATTCAAACATTTTGTGTTGTTGTTGTTATTGTTGTTACTCTTGTGTGACAAATTTAGCCCCTGCAGTTGTTTGTCTACTTACCAGGTAACACAAAGGAAAAGGCTAATTTTAATTTACATTCCACCACACGGTTGTGAAGCACCTTTTTATTCTTGTATTCTGTGTGCATTTCAGAGAAGAGCAACAGACCCGATCTTGCTTGTAGACCTTGTCTGAGTGCAGCGTCAGGGAACGGCTTCAGTACCTAACAGGTGAATCATCGGGCTGTGCTCTTTTCCCCTTCATGCGGCTGCACACCGCAGCAGAGGACTGAGTGATGCGTGGTTCATATTTAATGGCAGCCTTCAGTTCAGCAGGGTAAGTGATGCAGGGGGAGGTGCTGTGACTTTGGCTTATGTGGAAGTGTTAGAGGACACTGCTCTTTTATTGTGGACTCTATCGATTTGTTTGATCAGCTGTGCACAGACAAAGAAAGCACAACTACTTGCACAATTTCTTTCTTTTTAATCTACTGTTTTTTTTTATTATATTTATCCAAATTAATGCACTAAGATTTGCTTCCTGTTTGTCTCCCATCCCTGCCAACCTGCTCTTATTACATTCAGCACACAGCATGGACTTCGATCAATAGCATGCCGGCGCCTTAACAAGCCACACCACTTCCTTACCTTCTGTAATGCAAATCAGGATATTGGCTACAAATCTCCCACCAAGTCAGTGTGTATTTAATGGAGTAGGTAGGTGGCTGCTGGTGGCTGTGCTATTCTCAATGCAATGCCTTCACATGCTGTTGGTACAAGTTGGAAACAAAGAATGACTGAAAAGAAAGGGGGATAATCCGGTGAAAGGAGGAAAGGAAGGAAGGAGGTCAGTGACGAGTGATATAACTTTTGGAGCAAAGAAAAACGCCTGTAGCCTTCTGTGAATGAGGTCAGATGGGAGACGCAACTGATGTTTGAGCATTGCTTATCCTACAAGGAGAGTATGCTCAATAGAAAACAAATCTGGCCCATATAGATAGCCATTTTTTAAAGACATTTTTAAAGCCATGAGAAGTCACATTCAAAGTTAGTACATGGTATGTAGAGGGCACAGAAAACTTGCTTAAGGTTCTAAGGTCAATTGAAATAAATATTTCAGTCTATATCTTAAAGTGTTACCGACAGCCTGGTTGAATAATATCACACAACAATGCACATCCATAGATTTGTGTGACCATTTGTCCCCAGGAGCTTGAATAAAAAGGAGAATCAACCTTCGATACACATCGTAAAAGGTAAAACAAGTTGATGGTTATATCTGAGAAATATGCTGATGTGCACATCAAAAGGCTGTACTGGAAATATCATTGCACTCTGTGGATTACATTTGTTGTGTCGTCAGTGCTCCCAGTTGAGGAATGGCAACACTAACCAGCCAGTTTGCAGCCAGACCTACAATAAAAAGGTTTGGAGGCATAATGCCTGAGACAACTAATGACTAAGAAGAATGACCGATATGCCAGAGAAAGAAGGAGAATGAATGAAGGAAGTTATGATGAGTAATAGAACTTCTCAACTTTAGGACTAAGTGCAAAAAGCCTGCAGCTATCCTTGAACAGAAGTCAGACAGGAGAAGCAGATGACAGAGCAGTCTTTCTCAACTAGCGTGTCTGGACACTAGGGGGTCAAGGCTCTTTGACTGCAAAAAATATCACACTCCTCACAGTAGGTGGCGATAATGCCCTATAATGCTAGTTGATACCCATTGTTTCAAGCGATAGAAGATGTCACGTAAAGTTAGTTTACATATGCTAATTAAGCATGGCACGCACAAGTACAACGTCGGCTACAATAGAGACTATTTTTCTGATGATTAGTGAATGCGTGACCCTATCGGAATCAACACAGAAACGATCAAATGGCCGAAAAAAGGAGAGTCAGCAAGTGGGACTATTATGTGATCCTGACATGGAATTTCGCAGAGGTAAGCCTCTCTGGTGCTGCACTGAGATGAGTGAGCATCCTTTTCTCCCACTGAAGTAGCAAACACTTCCTACTCTTTAGCACCTGACCCTGTAAGTGTGTCCTTTCAGCACTGGTTCAGCTGCAACAAAACACATGAGCAGACTGGACATTTTACAGGACCTCAGAGGGGCTTTGTCTACTGTAACACCAATGTTTTGAGGATCTTACCAGTAGCAAAAGACATGCTCATTTCTCCCATTAATTTACGCCCATCCAGATTTGTGATGGTCGTGTCACACCTGAAGCTAAATTTAAGGCTGCTTAAGTATTTTTCAAAGCAATATTTTTTAGTATTTAGCTCAAGAAACTAAAAGAAAACAAAATGTTGTAAGCTTCAATGGACTTCTTTTTCATTCTCTTATTTCAGTTTGCAAATGAAAGCTTCAGGAGACCAGTTCATTTTAAACTTTTTGCAGCGCTGTCGGACAAATTTAAGTAATTTAAATATTTAGGAAATATTTGCTTTTAATTTTATGTATTCTGTTGGAAACAAGGAACAGAGTTTTATGTAAGATGTTGTTCCTGATAGCTCTGATGGCCGACCAGCCTCTTGAAAGAGTATAGTTGCTGCAAATTCCACAGGAAAGTGTGCACCATTGACAAGTGGAAGGAAATAAATCAGGACATTATGGAAAAGTAGCATTAAAGAAAGCCATACAATTTCAAACGGTGAAAGAATATGATACAAAAGTCAACCCATCTGGCCTTCGTAACTAACTGACACGCCAAAGCCATGATGAAACATGGCGGTGTTATCATCATGCTGTGGGAATGTTTTTCTTAAGCAGACACAAGCTGGCCAGAGTTAATGGGAAGATGAATGGAGCTAAACCACCACAAGTGGAGAGAGAGACTGAGGAATAATCCAGAGGAAGGTAGAGAAGGAGGAAGCAATGAATCAGAATTTTTAGGGCAAAGACAAAATACCTGTGACTGCTTGTGAGTGAGCTTAGATATGAGTTGCAGCTGATGTGCAAAAACATTGCTAATCCTAAAAGAAAAGTATATTTGATTGACAAGTGGGATGAAAACAAAGTAAAAATGAACTTGCGGCATTGTAAATCATAGTGTAGGCTGTTCATACATACTGTTAGTACTTTTGTTTAGTTGGCAGTCATTGTCACTAAACCAATCAATACTGCATATTTTATTCCATGTTGTGAATGTAATACATGACCAGATTTCTTTTGTGTGGGATAATGAGAGAGAGAGGGACGGTGGAGCAGAAAAGGAGACGAAGAAGAAAACTGAAAACATGACAGCGCTCTGCTCTTTAACTACCTAGTGAAGCCCTCTGCTCAGTATGTGGCACAGCTCACATGGAAAGCAGAGAAAATGAGCACCAGTAAAATGTAAAAAAAAAAAAAAAAAAAGGATAGACCAACACATTTACAACACTAATGATATCTAATGATTGATGTCTGCTGGCTTTTTCATCAGTGGTTTCTTTTGCAGTAATTTGCTTGCACTTGTGTTTGAAAAGCAAAAAACAGAAAATAAGAAAAAAAAATGACACATTCCTCAGTTTCCCTATCAATAAAGTAAGCCCAGCTGTGTGCTTCTGTACTAAAACAAAAAATACTCCGGTCAGGACAAGTAACTTGAAGCCGAATAAATCCACCTAACCCTCAGGAAAGGACAGTCTAACAGTTTAAACGTTTACGTGCCCTCACTAAGAAGATTTGACAGTGTGCACTCTATGTGTGCTTTTATGCTTCACTGACACAGAGGGGGGAAAAAGGCACGGGGAAGGGATTTGCCCTGTAAAAATGACACATGAAAGCCAGGGACAGGAAGAGCTTTGGGGGGCGGGAGATTCGCTGCTATGATACACTCTGTTGACATGCAGCCCGAATGTCTCAACATCGTGTTGCACATGTTCCTACAGCTGATTTAGAGGCAGGGACAGGAAGTACAATCTGGGTCAGTTCACTGCAAACATCTGGAAGGGCAGAAAGAGATACTTTACAGATATAGGCAAGGTGGTTGCTGGGCCAGGCGAAGAAGCCAAGGGGAATTCAGCTGGGTCTTAATTAAAAATATGTCCTCCAGAGCCAAATTGGGTTGGGTGGTGTTGAAGCAGAGATTTATATCCCTCAGTGAGGTCTAAATGAGGGGAATACACTTCAAAATGTTAGGAAAAAGTCTCATGCCCCACTGTAAGAGTCGAAGGTAGATCCCACTCCATAAGATATGGGAATACTAAAGCAGAGGGTTTTTAATGCTGGCATCTAATCCTAGACTCTTTACCATCTGAGTACCTAATTGTGGTTTACATTTTTTCTCTTTGTCTGGAATGATGCCAAGATGACACATCGTGGGTTATATCCATGCTGTAGCATACCTGGACTGAGTCTAAAAAAGGTGAGTTTGTCTTGCTTTGTTCAAAGGAAATCCATACAAATGAAATTAGGTTTGTAGTTAAAAAAAGTAATGATAGGTCTCATTGAAGAATGGTGGGTGTTTGAAATGTCTAAAATCTGGATTAATTTTTTCTGATAGAAGCAGTTTTAACCGAATGACAAGATTAGCTGGATGGGCAGTAACCTTACTATAGCCCTGCACTGTCTTCTGCTAATTGGAGATTGGTCGCTGAAATGACTGCTTCAGGTGTTAAACCCAGACATCCCCCCTTAGAGACATTCTCATGACCCCATGCCCTGGAAAACCTCCAAAGACAGGCGCACAGGAGACAACCTGACCCAATTTAACCAAAATCACCTAATCTGACTCCTTTCAATGACAGGGAATAGCAGCTCTAGTTTAATAACTCCTTATCCTGCCTCAAAGTCTGAGCTCAGCACTCGGTGGATATAACTCATTTCAGCTGCTTGTGTCCACAACCTCATTCTTTTGGGAATGATCCAAATCTCAAGAGCGTAGGTGAGGTTCAAAATGTAGATGAAGCAGTAAAGCGAAACTCTGGCACGTTGACATTACTGCAGGTGACCCGATTTACATTACACTAGATGAGAGCCATGGCATCAGTTTTAGAGGAGCTTCCTCTCATTCTTACTGCTTTGCACTCGGCTGTTAACCGCTCCAATGCAAGCTGATGGTTATGGCTTAAAAACACCCACAGAACCACATTATCTGCTCATCTTGTCAAAGCAAAGATGAGACCCAGAGGTTCTCAATCAAGTGGCTGACTCACTCTGAAGTTGGGTAGGGCAACAAAACTGGATTCAGCCCAGGACTGAACACCATCCTCATTCTGGCCCAGGCAGCAATTTATCATCCGTATCTTATGACCATAGGTTGAGGTTCAATGGAGTGGTAAACCAATAGCTTGGTTTTATTGCTTGGTTCTTTCTGCAGCACAACAAATGCAGGCAGTGCACGCATCAATACACACAAGGCGCCAATCAAATTATCCATCTCCCGCTCCACCCTAGCATCACTTGTAAACAAGACACCATAGTACTTGACCTTTGACACCAGACCTGGAGTGAGCAGTCCAGCCTTCTTTAATCGAAGACCGTGGTCCAGCTCCTCTGAATCAGCAAGCTCGAAGTTTAAAACTTTTGTTATTTAGATTAATCAAAGAGTTACTTACAACTAAAAAAATACTATTTCAAAAGAACATAAATTATGTAATAAATTTGTATCTATAAAGACGTATGCGATGTGAAATGATAACTGCCAGGCAGTTTTTGATTTGATGGACCTTAGTCGTTCCTTTAGAAGAAAAAGCAGCCCGTATCAGTCTATATCGATACAAGACTTTGCAGCTCCAGCTTCTTGCTGCTAGATGACTGAATGTAAATGCCCTCTAATTGGACAGCAGACGATATAGAGACAGATAAAACACAGAACAAGATTTCAGTCAGCATCCCATTCAGGATGGGATCAATACCTATCTGGTAACAGGGATTGTCAAATTAAATTTAAGTTGTTAGAAATGATTACTAGTAGTCAGATAAAATGGCTTGGTTCTGTGATGGGTGGGGGTGAAATTAGGCATGGTGGGAAGTGAGTCACCCGAGGCATGGGCGATCGACGCGACTAAGGCTGAAGGGATCAATATAGTACAGAGCTTTGATATTCCTTCATGATAGGTCTTTGTGTTTTTTGGGGCTACAGCACACTAGAGCAAAGATAAAAACCTATTTCAAACACACAGATATATATCCAGCTACACACAGATACAATATAAACCGAGGTGTACAGAAGGCCACTGACTATTCAGGCAAACTCAACCAAAGCACTCAGCCAAGCACGTACAGCAAAACACAGACTCAGCAGGAACTTTTAATCTTCTTCAGCTTCAATATGTCTCATGTCTTCAGACTGAGACCCAGGACGTCTGGGTAAAATCACCTCTGAACGACCCTCCCCTCCCTCTCTCTGTTAAAAAAAAAAATCCTTTTCTGTGCCATACTATCTATTTAGAGCTGCGTTTCCCCAGCTGCCTCTTTTCTTCAGCAATGACAATTTGGTAACATAGCTGAGATGGAATTTCTATCTGTTACTTTCTATTAATAACTGAAGAAGTTTGTAATTGTGTCATCACTGGTTTTACTAATTTCTAGGAGCAGCTGCCAGAATGCAGCAATCTGCAGCCAATTGTTAGTACTGTTTGAAGAAAGTCACCCAATCCCTGTCCAGTCTAATGAGAAAATCATTTCTCTGTTAGTTATTTGCCAGTTTGAGCTTTTGTTGTTAACTCAACCTCCCAACATGGGGCCCTTAGTGATTATTTAGTCCTTATGATTTAATTATGATGCTTATGGTGAAAAGCATCATAATCTGGATACCAAATATAAACAGGTTTTGTAAAATAACGCTGTTTAACATCATAACTCTTACTGCTGCTAATTAAAAATATTTCAATGAGCTGCAAGCAACAGGCAAGCAAACAACTCAGGTATTGACCTCCAGTAACAGTCTACTCTTTTTTTATTTCATGTTGTCAACAGATGTTAAAGAGATGGTTCATCTTGTTTCCTATATCTCAAAAAACAGCAATTAAAGCCCTAAAAGAGGTTTAATTGTGCACACTTGTTAGCCATTGTCTACCTTATATCCTTTCTCTACATGACAAGAAAATGCATAGGAGTCGCAATAGCTTTTCAATCAGCTAATAAAGAAAAATAAAACAGGCCAAAGTTACATTTGAGATTCCCAAACTGGATCATATTTATCAGTTTTCTTCCAAAATACAACAATTACAGAACAATTAAGGATGTTGATTTTATCCAGAATCAATTTCCATCTCCCTGGGTGTAATTCATTAGTATATACATATTTTTCAATTAAACCCACACTGAGCAAGAACAGCATGACTTACAAGTACGGAATAGCTTCATTATAATTACATGGGAAAATAAGAGCTGCATTACGAGCTAAAGGGCTCAGAAACTCCCATTAAAATCTTAAAATAAGATGCTAAAGTTGCTTCTAGGGAAAATAATTTTTCTACTTTGCTTTTGTTTGCATTATCTGTTATCATCATTATATGTCAATTATCAAACCATTATCAAACGAGAAATGACAGCGATTTTCATCAGATCTGCTCCACAAGACCCATTGACATGCAAAAACATCAATGTGCAGAACTGAACAATCCACAAGCAGCTTAGAAAAAGTCGCTAATTAAGGAAAACTACAGCAAAAAGAGTAGAGACAAAAAAAAAAAACACCATCTAAAAGTAAGCTTCTGTTAGAGCAAGTAATATTGGGACCTCCACCAAATAATTGACACAGATTCATTCTGCTTATCTGCATAAACAGTCTCAAAAACATTGTTGTGGAAAATGCTTTTTTAAGAACCTATAAACCGACATTACGTTTGCGTTGGATGGTAACTTATTAAAGAAATTGAAAACTATTTACACAAGTAATCAAGTCAGGAGGCGATGCACCTGGGGTAGCAGCCTGAGGGTTTGTTTATGTTTATACTTTTGCATGTGGTAGAGTCTTTTATCCAAAACCGCGTACGAATGAGGATATAAAAATGCAATGAACATTAAAGGTAAACTACTTAGAATGAAACCCACTAGTCAGGTTCTGTCAGTGGTGACAGCATAGAAATAGAGTGGAGGCATGGAAGAAAATTTATGGGGCATACAGGATAGATGCTATGTAGGATGTTCTTCCCATGTGAAACTTCTACTGAAATGTAAGGAAGTAAAGCAGCACACGAAAACTATTGTAGCAGTTTATTTCAACTCTCTTTTATTGATGTTTTTTTTTTTGCACGGCCTAACTTTTCTTTTAGGCAGTTACTCTGAAGGGAAATACTTATCCGTTCTTATAACAGTAAGTGTCCAAGACAGGAAGATCATTGGTAGTGCACAGCCTTCTACGTCTATTTCCTGTGTAAATATAAATAACCACCCAGGCAAACCTGTCTATGGTTTACCGGTACACAAAATAGCATTTGCTTTAAGTGCTGTGACATTTTTGAGACTGGTGTTGTTTTAAGATGATACAATTCCCCTTTGTGCTTGAACTCTGTTCAATTACCCATGAGCTTCAGCTTCTAGGGCAAACCAGCCTTAATACATATATTAACTGAAGATGTTTGTAGAGTTTTATACTTCAACTAAAACACTATAACCATTTAACAGAATCTCACTTCAAAAATTCCAAACCTGCTTAGGAACGTTAAAGTTTCTCAGTCAAAAACAGAAATGATGAAAGACAGATGGACTGAACAAAGCTTTGGCTTGGCATTTCTCAACAGTTCTCAGGTATGTTTGCAGTGTTTGTGTTATACACTAAGTAATAGTCATATTGAATTAAGTATTGACATTCTTTGAGTATACCTACCAGCAACTCCCGCAGGAAGTCTGTTAATGGCTTAAATATATGTGGCTTTGATACCAATGTTCTGGAAAACCACAGAAATTAACCACTGTTTACTTTTAAAAATCTGTACTTTAAAGTATATGGCATTCCTTAATTCGCTAATGTTATTCAAATCCTCTTATAGCAGCTGACTTGTCTCACTGTTGTGTTTATTGCTGTCTTACTGCAATATCTCACCTCCCACAAGACTTCAAGGTGTATGTTTTTCTTCAGGGAGCTTCAGTAGAAATCTTTTCCATAATGTTGTGAGACACTTAGAGTAAAATCTGTGCCTGTCATATTCAAACAAAAGTGATTTGCTGTGAAGCACAGTCCTTTGTTACTACGCTGCAGCTGTTTAGCAGATGTTATGGTATGTTCATTAAACATAAGTCAGAATGACATTCTTTTTATCGTCTACAAACTTTTTATTCTATGTTTTTTTAAAAGATAGATATTTTTCAATAATTTATCACTGTCACAAGAATTTATCTGTTAATGTAAAAGAGAAAGTTTGCATCATGGCAGTTTGCATCTGTTGCCGAAAGAGCTCCAATAGTTGTTTAGCAACTGACACAGAGGATGAGAAGAAAAGTTAAAAATTGTTACAAATTTGGACAACCCTGTCCTCTGCAACACCATGTCCAAAGAGTTAAGTTTCTCTCCTACAACAAGATTGGCCTTCCTAATGATTTTGTTGATCTTGTTAACCCTCAGGCTGCTACCCCAGCTGACAACAGCAAGCTTTATGGTGCTAGCCACCACAGATTCATAGAACATCATCAGCAACTTCTAGCTTGGATAGCTGTACTATGCTGTCCAAGCTAGACACTAATATCAAATGCTAATTGGTATAATTCTATACATCTATCCAATTACTTCCTATACCTGCCTTTATGGGGAATGGCCCAGAAGCTGATATGCAAAAAGCAAAATTAGTAATCAGATCTAAATACAGCAAAAAAAAAAAAAACTTACCCAGTTTTGGCAAAGTTAGTCCAGTAGGTCATCACGACAGCACTGAGCATGACATCATTCTTGGAGAAGTTACAGGGAAAAAGATCTGTGGGACCAATCATAGGAATTCCAAAGACATACGGCACTTCATCCCCGTGGGCCGCATCTGACCATGCAGGCTTCATAAGACTCTGGCAGTGGTGGTAGAAGGCGTAGAAGTAGGTGGGTGAGCCATAGCGAGCGTGGAGATCAGCAGTCACCACTGACGGCTCCACCCATTGGTGGTCGGTGAAGAGAGCCACTAGTGTTTTTCGCCTAGTCTCCGGATTGTCTCTGTCTGCCCAGTCCGTGTACATGAACTTAATGGTCTCCCTCAGTGTGTCCTTTCCGTCTGGGTATCCGTACAAGCTGTCCACAAAATCCGACACAGAGAAGTCAAAGTCGTTTCCAGACACACCGTCCTCTGAATCCACCACGTTCTCCACAAACCGCAGGCCTTCGCCCTGATTCACCCCCAGCATGATGTCATAGTTGAGAAACTCGCCCTGCTCCATTAGAATCTCAGGGTCATCTGGAATAACATCCCCATCAATGACAGGTCCAAAGGCCACGTGGTACCTAGCAGGTTGGATGTCCTGCTCCACCAGCTCCCTGGAGCTCTTCTTTCGTAGACAGTCCACCATGTCTGATGTGTCCAGGACGTTGCAGCCCACCTTCTCAGCCAGGAGACGGGTGTACTTGACCGGCTGGTAGTTCACTGCCCAGCTGGAGAGTGCTGACCCACTCTGAATGATAGCTCTGTGGAACAGACCTGGACAAGGACACAGACAGAAGAGATAGGAGGATGTTTAATGTGTCATTATTAAGGATGATGATTCAGTTATGCACTGCATTACATGAGAGTTGTTAATTTTGTTGCTGCCATGATCAAAAGCGGGTTGTCATCCACACAGCAGATAAGAATAACAAAGGCCAGACAGAGCAAGTCCTTGTTGCCACACAGAACAATAATGGAATCATTGTTGTAATAATAAATGTGCAGATGGCCTGGTCTCACAGACAGAAGGAAGATACAGCAATCTGTCTGTCCTACTCTCTTCCTCCTTTCATTGTTGCATGCTCTTTTGGAAATGCTAGCAAATGCTGCTAGGGCTAATGGATGCATTTATCACTGTGGAATCATTCAGTTCATGTCTGACTAGTCTATATATCAGTACATATTGAAATTGTTCTTTATGTGTTTTCAGTAAAAGAATATGTGACTTATACGTCTAAAATTGTGTTTTAATGAATCTCTGTTAAGAGCAGAATAATGTAAGAGAGGTCTGATCTGTCTAAATATGTGGATTTCAGAGCTACTATCCTATGCAGATTATACTTCAAAAAAATAAAAGCACCAAGAAAACAGCTCCTTAATCTTGCACACTCACCAGAGCCACAATATTGCCTTAGTATACTCAATGTTTACATGCAAATAAGCAACATGTACAATATTCAATATGCGACTGACAGGAAGGTTTTTTTCTTTTTGCCTTGCGGCGTTCCCCCTCTGGTCTGCCGTCCTATGCAGACACCACTGTTGGAAGAATCAACAACGCACTGTGTGAATTCCCAGTTTTAAAGCAATTCTAGAGCACCCACACTGCTTATGTACAGACTACAGTCAACAAGATTTAGGCTGTTGTTCAAAACTTTTCACGTTCTGATTGGCAATTGCAGATTGGGACTCGGCAGTAACTTCAATTAGTGAATAGGATGGGGTGTTAGTTAATATGATAACGTCGTCATTCTTGCAAAAATGGCAATGCTATCAACTTGTTTATTTACCTTCATTAAAAACCCTGCTGTGCAACCTGTTTTTTTTTATAGCCTAATAACATTACCTTAAAAGTGACTTTAATGATGTAATTTTGGGCTTTATAAGCCAAACTTTTAAAAACAGGAACACACTTGTAATTTTCTCATTCATCAACAGTGTAAAGGCTTATTGCAGAAAATGTTAAACTTCAGAGTAAAGGGTTTGCTGTATTGTCAGTATAGAAATCTGTTAAAACAAACAGCTGCATGTTGAATGCTGGCAAAGAGCGAGAAATCTCTTTCATGAATTTTGATGCTTGCTATTTTTACCTTCATCAACTCTGACCAATGCATCTTAACTGAAAACTCTCACTTTTTTGGTCTGTAAACATGTAAACTAACAGCTTACTTGTTGTTTCAATAGTAAAGGTTAAATAAAGGTTGGTAACATATGCGTCACTGTTTTGATGCAAATAATATTTAAAATCTTTTTTAAATTTTGCACTGGATTCAAAATTACTGACCAATTACTTCTTATATTGTCAGTGTTAATTACATATATTTTATTAAGGTTTACAGAGTGTCTAAATGGCAGAACTTAATATGTGAACAACACCCCGCACTCGAACCTACTAAACCCTTTGTGGTTGAATCTAAAAACAAGATTTAAAACACAAAACATAAAACCAACATTTTAAACCATAAAACTGTAGTATAGTTTGTTCCAAGGTTAAAGGGATTAAAGATGAGACATCAGCCTACATTCTTTTTTAAACATACTTCTATATTTCTACAGCATGACAACGGAGACTTAATTTAGTGTTTTTGGATAATGATGCACGGGGAGTGAAAAAGTTGTCTGCTAGCTGGCAAGAAGTGGAACTTAATCAAATGCAATGGACATTTACTGATTGAACACATATCCCAGATTGAAAAAAAACAGAGCATTAATTTTTCAATAAGAACAACATAATTTAAGTTTATTATGCATGATTGTTTTTTATTACCAATATCACTGTTAATGAACACATGTTGTCACATTATTCATAATCTTAATATGTTTGCAAACTTGTTTTATAGGTCTTATTGCCCTTTTTTGTCCATATACATGGTACAAATGAAGATTTAAATTGTATTGTTATGTCCTAAGCTACAGGGAGAGCCCAGTTGCATAAAAAAACTACTTGGGGACTGTTTGCTCTCTAATGATGGTTTGGGTTTTTCCTTGCAATGACAATGCATTTTTCAGGGTAGCATAAATTGGATGAACCTCACTGTAACTGAATACAGATTCTGCATTTTGAGGTCATAACACACACACACAAACAATCCCACTCAAGCACATCCCTAAATGCACAGAGTGGCTCTGCACTGGATACACTTTACTTCACTTTTTTATTTTATGTTTTTAACCTGAAAGATTTTAAATTTTGCAGAACCTGGTGGGTGGATTTCTATAAATAAACTGACTCCTACTCACTACACTTGCAGTAAGAACTGAACTGCACCTTTTCATCTGGTTATGCAGACTGCTGGAACACAATGAAACGCCAAACTGAAAAGAAAGCTAGGTTCTATTGGTTGTATGTAGCAGACATAGATACAAGTTGAACTACAAAGAACTTTTATTATGTGACTCTACATGTTGGTTTTGTGCTCCTGAGTGGGTGGGTTTTGTAGAAAAGCCATGGCTCTTAAATCTACAGTTCAGTACAGTCCTCGAGATTAAAATTACGGTGTCTTGTACAAGTGCTCATATTACTTCGCATTTTGTTGGATTGCATTCACAAATTTCAAGTTATTTCAACTGAATTTTATGCGATAAACAACGTCAAACATAATTGTTAAATGGGAGAAAAATGATATTCTTTTAACAATTCTTTATCTTATGCCCCCAATTAAATACCAGTGCAACCAGCAGCCTTCAGAAATCTCCTAATAGAGTTTATCTGTGTGTGATTTAATCTCAGTATAAATGCAGCTGTTCTGTGACTTAGAGGTTTGCTAGAGAACATCAGTGAACTGTATCATGAATACCAAGAAACACATTAGGAGTTTTGTATATAATCTTGAAAATATGTGTTTTAGTGTTCAGATGGGATGCATTCATATATCTGGCAACTTGAAATCACTTGCATCTTTCTTCTTGATATGCTTAATTGGATTATTAAGCATGATTTTAATGACTTCAGACAGAATTAAACAAGTCATGAAAAAAACACTCCATTTGTAAAACAAACGAAAATATTTGATTAGGTGGCGAACAATTAGCATTCAAACATGCTGGTGAGTTTTCTCTGTTTGTGATATTTCACCCTCAGTGTGGGTGGGTATGTTGAGATCTTTGTGTTTAGGAGGTAAACAGCTGATTTAAGTGCCCAATGCATCACTTTGGTAGACCTAATCAGAGGCGGCGGGGGGCTTATTTCATCTAGGCGAAGACAAAGTGTTTATTTACATATCTATTTACAGATATTTGCTTACAAAGAGTAAGAAGGAATATTGTGTCTGAGTTAGCAAACCTTGCTCAGTGAGTATGCTTGTGTGTTTTTCAATAAATATTTTTAGGTTAGAATATGACTTCATAGAATATGACTACAGATCCATGAGTAAACATATATATATATATTTACCGATCCCCAAAGTGAAGGATTATTAGATTTCTGCATCATGTGTTTCTTTCTTTACGAATGAGACCATTAGCCTTCTGTGTCCTGCCCCAAAAGTGCCCTTCAAGCTGTCCTGTGGTTGTACATCTCAGCAGGATGGCGGCCCTGCACCACGTCCCAGCGAGCGGAAGCAGATGTCGGGGGTTTCACCCACTTGAAAGCATTAGAGGGGCAGACCTAAGATGAAAGATGGACGCTCAGAGGCAGAGCAGGGGGAAGCTGAGGGTCTTAATCCTGCTTCTCATCCCTTCCCCTTTTCCCCTCCCTCTCTCTTCCCAGGGCTCTTTACTGGTATTGCCTCTCTTTGCGTTTCAACTCATATTGCGAGGGATGAGGGGGCGGGGGGTGGGGGGTGGGGGGCAAACAGAGGCAGTCATAGATTCGGGAAGCCAGTCCTGAATCCAAATGTCTACGAGCGATGCCACAACTACTTCTAGACCGTCTTTGATCAGAAGTTGCTGTAGGAAAACCGCTTCCCGCTGAGAAGTTCCTGTTCCTGCGATTGCCAAGGCGATTTGACAGACATACAAATATCAAATCTGTTTTGCTGTAACTTGAAGAGAGATGTTTCCATGCGTTTTGGCCCATCCCACGGCTACCTACACCCAAAACCACCAGATGGTCGGTTGAAGGAGGAAGCTGCAGCCAGGGTGACACAGCTAGATTTATTTCTGCTCCGGCTGATGAAAGGCCAGGAGAGTGGCTGGGCTTTTACTATTGTTTGTCAAGAAACATATAAATCCAGCACACATGAGCTGTCAGTGGACCGATAAATATGTATTAGAACTGTGTGTGATGAGCCCCACGGTGATAGGAAGCTCACTGGGGAAGGTCAGAAAGAGAGTGGGGGGAGAGCGCAGGCTTTATCACCCACTGAGGGAATCCACTAATTATCCACACAGGGAGGTGAGCGCGCACACGTGCACGTGCTCCGACTTTGATTGATGATCCGCGCGGAGATGAGGCAACGGCTGATGGACGGTAGGCGTCACCATGATGAGGGTTAACTATTTGTGACATTGTTTTGTCTCCCTCTGACACCGAGGTAGTAAATGATTTCTCACTCAATATCCAAATGAATTAAGCCGATAAGGCAGGAAGCAAAAACTATCAGCATGCGTGTCACATTCATTTTCTTTTCTTTTTTTTTTTTTTTTTTTTTGGGTAAAAGCAACAGATAGCCTTATCGCTATCTGCCTATGTTTGACATGCGAGTGCCTGACACCGAAACTGTGAGCAGATCCATCAAACCGCAGCGTCCCAGGCAGATTGAGGTCACGCTGAATTATGACTACAGCTCCGAGGTAATCACTCATTGGGGCTTTGGCTTAAATGCTGCTGTGGTTGCCCTGCAGCCGCCTCTGTGCTGCGGTTTGCTGACCTCGACCGTTCTGCCCCTGTGCTGGACACCTGTTAAATGGAAGTTTTGGATTGGAGGAGGCAATTCACAGATGAAAGCTGAGGAGGAAAAATAAAAAGAATAGTTTGATCTTCTGGTGGGATGACCACTAAACTCGTTAAAGAGACGTTCATCCAGAGGTTCAAAAATGTGATTAGATTTTGTTCTGACAACAACAGTATGGATTAAGCGGTGATACTAATGAGCTGGCAATGTTGCATCAATGGAGAGGGAATAACAGGATGTGGCAACCACTGTGCAAAGGTTCAATCTGTGCTAATGGACAGGGATGCTGCCTGTTTGCATTATAAATGATTGTCCATTTTAATCTGTGACAGCTGGTGATGCATTAAGCTGTGTGCTTTATTATTCTGTCTTGATAATATACCTGACTGTAAAATACAACCTGTAAAATGACTTGTTATGAAGAATAATACAAATACATAATTGTGACAATGGTTAGATCAACTTGAAATGTTGGTTTAGGTAAGTGATTTTACTGTAATGATTAACAGAGAAAAAATATGTATAGTGGTAGGAAAAAGCTACAATTTTGATACAGATTAAAGGCATAAGACAGACTGGTCTGGAAACACAAACTTATTTTAGATATAGTTTGTTAATATGTCACGCTTTTTTCCCTTTTTATTTGGCTATTCTGTTGTTCATTTTTACTGAATAGAGAAGAAATCAACACACACATGCCTGAAATCAAGAGGTAGAAAAAAAACATTTAGAGCTCTTTTATATATTTCCATTTTCTTGTTTTTCTCCCTCTTCATTTTTAATCACATTAGCTGTGTTTCAATCAGCTTTTTTATGCACAGTTTGAAGTATTGTATTAGAAAGAAACAGCAAAATTAAAAAAAAGAAAATTCTCAATTTGGCAACATTTTTACGCTCCCTTGAGGTAATTTTTTAGATTGTCTTAAAATGAGTTATTATGCCAAAGGGGAACTGCCACACTGGGGTGCCTTCAAGGTGTACCCTGCTTCATGCCCATTGACCACTAGAAATTGGAACCAGCCCATCTGCAACCTGGTAAAGATTAAGAGGATATAGAAAATGAATGGATAATATCAGTGAGAAATTTAAAATTTAACTAGAAGTAGAAAGCTCTTCAACAAGTGACAAGAAGGCTGAATAGAAAACAACAAAGTTGCTGTGTTTTTGCTTCTTTTTTGCTTCTGAACTTTCAATCTCTGTCTTGTTGGATTTTTCTAAACCTCAAGAGTTAAGTTGTAAGGATGTAAGTATCAGTACACAGAGCCTGTTGTTTTTCATAATGCCACCATAAAATGCCTTGTGCTGTCTGTGATCTCATCAACTAAAATACACACCAAGCAAATCAAGCTTTTTAAAAGGCATTATTTTGTAAAATCCTACTGAGGAAGTCCATACTTCATTACCCAGCTGTGTTTTATTGCCGATGGACATTTCTTGATGAAACAAAACACACCATGCATTTGTAACTTAAAAGACATAAAAAAGAGAAATGAACAAGAACATGTATTTTTCAGCTTTTTAATGTTGTACGCCTACATTTGTACTTTGCTTTTTCTCCCCTTTCTGATAATCTTTTTCTCAGCTCTGCTTTTTGTGGTGTCTATCAAATCTGCACTGACTCCTTTCCAAGGGGGGGGGGCACACTGAGTCCCTCCCTGCTGATTATTAGACATAAGCCTGCGTTCAGCGGAGCTTGAATCCTCTGAGCCATCTTACCACCACCATCTCTTCGCTGCAAGCAAATCTCCGCAGACCTGTGGACTATACACAGAGCCCCTCTGTGGAAAACATTTCTCTCAAACTGGGCTAGTGCTCAGTTGAGCACACTCAATAAATGTTACCATATTTTACTCAAGTTCTTTCAGAGCAACTTTCCTCCTAAGCTCTTATATCCTTACAGGAATGCAAACTGTCACAGTTTTTACTGCCATTCGAGTGATGTTCCAGCTTCTTTAACCCCCGTGTGAAAAATTTGAGGCCATCCAGAACATAAATAATTATGAAATGTTCCTTATTGTATATTCTTGCCCCCCTTTTGAAATCTCATAGCACAGGGTTAAAACTCCTGTCTCCATGGCTACCGCCTACAGGCTGAATCCACTTAAACACAAGTGCCTCTGGTCTGACCATGCATTAGACTGCGGGTAATTTCACACTGGTCTGGCAGTCTGTAACAACACCTACATTGTTTTTCGCTTCCATTAAAATTTCCACCAAACACTGAGCTTGTCAACTTCAAAGTGATGCTGATGAAATCAGGGAGAAAAAAGCAAGCTGCACACTTCTTTGTGAGCGTAATTGTAAATGCTCCTCAATCTCCCAAGATTTAAGGAGAAACATTGGCAGTACCCACGTGAACTTTCTGCTTTTCTCATGTCAGAATCAAACTTCAATGTATGTATTTAATGAAGACTGTCAGTAATAGTCCAGCCCAACGTATCGTTTTATTGTGAAGTGAAAGTAAAATAATCCATGCAACCAGTTGTTGTCAGAAGGCAGCCAGGTTTAATTTAGTCTTGTAACGTAAACGCAGCTATTCTAGTGAACAAAAACATAATTAGGGCCCAGGAACATAGTGAATACAAATCAGAGATAAAACTATGTTTAAAGTACGTTCAGGGTATAAGACAATACCTAAAAGTTAAAAATTTCTGTTTAATCAATCCACGGGAAAATAAAAGTATTATGCAACTACAAACCTTCCCAGACATGCCTACACATACAGGCATTAATCAGAGAAGCAACCAAAATAGGCCCATGATAATGTGATAATGCAGGAGTGGCAGAAATCCTGGCTCAAGACAAATAATCTGTCAAAAAGACAAATATTTGCAGTGCAGTTCACAAATCTGGCCCTTACGGAGGATAGGCATTGCCTCAACGCATGTAAAGGGCATAGTAAGCCTGAGAAATAAGATTGAGAGTCTAGATTACACCAATCTTGAACCAACTGGCCAACATGCGAAATGCCACATGTATCACCAAGCTGTGGGGTTATTTGTTATCAGGTGATACAGGCAGGTGGGTCATAGTAGATAGATGGAAATAAATACATAACAGACCTGCAAAAAAAAAATGTATATGTGGTGGAGGTTTACCTTTGAGCATGACAACAACCCTAAAAGATTCAGTCAGAGCTGTAATTCACTGGTTTAGTTTCGGCTTTCTCAACTGGTGGGTTTGACTTGAAAGATAGTTCGGGGCCTTGATCTGTTACAAAACTTGAATAATTTTGCAAGGCATTGTAAGGTCAAACGCACCAGAGGCCTAAATGTTCCTGAGCATTCACTGAGTAATACCTGTTTGTTTAGAGGTTTGCCTAGATAAAAGTCATGTGCTGTTTTATTCTGATGTTATTGGTACTGTCATGTGTTTACGCTAAAACAGATTTACTCTGGAAAGGTTTCATAACAGTTGGTCCAACAGTCTAGCTGCCAAAAATCCGTCATACTCAATAAAATCTGGGCAAAGGTGCACATTTTTTGATCTGAACAAAAATGTCCACCTTTGCCAAAGTTGTTGGAAAAAAAAAACAAAAAAACTTTTTCTCTTTTTTTAGCCTCTTTCACTCAGGGAGACATGGTAGCAATGCTTAAGCTGAAGAGTGTGGGGTTAGAAACATAGGGACTGCCCCTGCTTGTATTTTATCTCACCCATAAAGAGACAGTGTCTAAGGGGCCAGTGTTTTCATCTATCAGTGTGAGACATGCTTCATGCCAACCCTATATAATGCTGTTTGAAGCTGTTGGGTCTTCTGCTCTACCCTCAGTAGAGACTCCCTGCTTGCCTGCAGGCTGTGGCTTAGACCAGATAAAGAGTTTGATCCATGAGGGTGGGTGGTTGGAAGAGTGAGGGAATGGAAAAGTAGAACAGAAGAGGAAGAGAGGGTAAAGAGAAGAGAGGAAGGGATGAAGGTATTAGTGAAGAAGGGAGAAGGGAATGGGTAAATCGCTTGAGGAAAAAAGGAGGTGTGAGTCAGAGAGGAGAAGATAAAACTGACCCCATTGATAGGCTGCACCCAGGTTTGAGGATCGATGAGCATCTGAGCCAAGCAAGTGTGATATCTCCTACTAATCATGCAGTGACATCCGCTGCTCAATACGACACACTCCAGGCCCCATCATCACACACCGACCCCCCTCTGGTTGTACGCACAGCTCAACAGAGCAAGCACTCCTTCTTGAACTCACAAGTCTGGCTGTTAATCCTGAGCATGTGCACAACACCTGAATTTCTCAGAAATTCATTTGCCTGGCACAGGCAAGGGTGAGGCTTACTAAAAAGCGGGACTTTTCAGATTAGAGCACGTTTTGTTGTCATTTGCAGCAAAGCAGATTAGGTTGAAAATTTCAAATGCTTCTTTTTCGATTGTCTAAAACTTTTGGGTGCTTCTGCATTGCATTGTCCAATAGGGCAAATTGAATCTGGCATTCCCAGCCAGATAATGCTGCTACTTATCTGAGCGTCCCCATGTGATTAGGTTATGGAGTTCGCAGAGGAAAGCATAAGCATAAATACACATGTACATACTCAGTTAGTACAGGCTAAATAACATTTCCCTTGACTCTTAAATGAAGGTTGGGGCAGCTTTTAAGCACTTCGCTGTACTTGTCAGAAGCCAGAAGAGCATGTAGAAAAGGGTTTAATGGATGAAGCAATCATGGGGTGCTTGGCTTTTTTTCTATTTGGCATTTTTCAAAAAATGCATTTTATATAACAATCATTTATTGTTAGTAAAAAGGTCTTCAAGATTGAAAAGATGTAAAAACAAAAAACCGCCACTGAATATTTGAGATGCAACATAAACAGCCTGTTTTAATATGACGAACTGAGTTGTTTTCAGCATTCTGTGGACGCGATCTGTCCATGTATGCATGCATACATACATCCTGAATTGATTTCGTCCCTTCTCTCTCCTTGCCGACTCCCTGGCATGCCAAGAGACAGAGAGCTCCTGCAAAGTCCCTGAAAAGCAGAGAATGCTATCTCTGTGTCCTTCTCGTCCTGGCTCCCTTTGTGCTCCAGTGTTTCAGGCACACACTAAGCTCTTCACTGCACACAGATATAGTGCTCAGAATAGCCTGATAGCTGTGTTAAAAAAAAATAAATAAAATTAAGTAAAACAATGACGCCCTCTGTCATAGAGCCTTGACTGTCAGGCGGTGCGAAAATCTAGAGAATAATGAGTTATCACAGGGCTATCTGCGTGTATCTCCATGTCACTGCTGTGTAAGTGGCTCTGATAATCTCATTAGATGAGGCAAGTTGTTAAAGATGTTTTCTGAATTCCCACCTCTTCTCCTGCTGTGTCCACAAACATATTTCACATCATTGTGGCAACGGGAGATGATTAGTGCTTTTAGCTCCCATAAATGGTGGCTTTCACCAGAGAACTATGAAAGCAACATGCTGTTGAGCTGCATTGAAAAACTTCCCCTGTTGCTTTCAAATATATGTATTGCGGTTTACATTTCCAGTACATTGTGAAACTATTTAAATCAATTGAACAAACCTGGCCTCCTTGGAAGTAATGCAAATAGAAAGATTCTTGGAAGGAAATTATAAGAAGCTCAGTTTGCTCCAGGCCTCGTACAAGACACATGTGGAAGAAGGTCTAACTTCTGGTCAGAAGAAAACAAAATTGAACGGATGAGATTGATGCTTAATTTAGATTTTTTATTTTTTTTGCAGGAATCTTTGCTGCAATTATATATATATTTTTTGTGTGTGGTAATTTAGACTACTGAATACTGCAACCGCATTCAGACTTCTGTGTAACTGGTTTCCATATGTATATTTGTATATATGTATATATGCATCAGATTTAGTACCATAGGTGAAACAGAGCTGCAGGTCATCGGTAAGGGGAAGATGGATCTCGCTAAACCCAGGAAAGATTTGAAGAAAACCAATTAGATGCTACAAAAGCCTTCAGACTGGAGCAGAAGTTCACTGCCTAATGATCCTAAGCATAAAGGCATTCATTCCTGGCACAGGTGAAATCATTAAGTCATTGGTGTGAATTTGATCACCTAACAAAAAACTCTTTTTTTGACATTCATGCTGTCCTGCTTAGATGCTAATTTAAAATGCCGGTGTTTCTAAAAAATGGTGGGGAGTTTTATTGCAACACACATAGACAAAATGACGCCAGCTTGTTCTCACATGTTGCGCTAGCAGACTGGTAAGTCCGGAGTGCTATATCATTCAGTCAGACTGAGCTTCAGCTGCTTTGCTAAGATGAATAAGACCTTCATGGAACAACTGAATTTATATAGATTAAAGTGGACACTAGTCATTAACTTGGAAATATCTGGGGGAACTTCATTGCACTGGATTTTATTTAGGGGTATAAGAGATAAGAGGACTAATTACAAATACACTTTTGTAAAAAATCTGAATGCCATCTTTTATTTACAAGTATGTAGTATTTCACGTTGATTTTTCGCATAAAATCAGAATAAAATCTCTTTCAGGTTGCAATGTAATAAAATATGAAAAGTTTTCATATATTTGCAGGGCATTGTGATTTGTACAACAGTTCTAAAGCTTGGCTCAATTTTATATAAGCGGTGACAAACGAGGACTGCTCTGACTTGAAGGAGGCAAAGTGGATATAAAACTTGTACAGCGTGAGAGGGTCAAAGATTTAAGTCACACACAAATATGACAACTCAGCCATGAAATATGAAAGGATGGGAAGCTTCTAATCTTGGTGACATCTTGTTCATGACAGCCAGATGGGATCAGTGAAACTCATTTTGGGCCAAGTATAGCCAGAGAAGGCAACAGTTGCATTTGTGACAGACAAATTACCATAAGGGGAGGATGGCCCCCTTGAGGGGAAGCAAAGAAGCAAAGAAAGAGTGACAGATAAAGAGACACACAGACCCTGGCCTGTCTTGTGAGTGCCTACGTCTTGCAAAAACCAAATTAGCTGTGAGTTTTGTGGGATATGGAGGTGAAACTGAGATGGATACGCACAGGCCTTTCTAAAAAGCGAAACGTGGGTGGAACTCAATGCCAACTCTGGCCATTTGCGTCTCCGACATCCAGAACCCACTTGCTAACGGGTCTTTGAGTTTAGTTAAAACAGCAAAAAAAAAGTCCCTGAACTGAATGAAGCTTGCATAAACGCAAACAACTTGCACCCAGAGCTCAGACATGTTATCCTTGATACATATGTACATCCTCTAAACATAATTTGCTTCACCAAAGCAGTAAAATCCTACTCCAGCTTACATGGAAAATACCTACAGGCATGCATACTCTGCAGCCCACCCACATGTAGCATGAGAGTGCTTGCACATACACATGCATCAAGTCATGTGAAGTTCAGGAAGCTCATTAAGTACTGCACACCGAGCACCTTGTGGGCAGAAATCATTTTTCTCAAACTGAAAACATCAACATCTTTCAATATAAACCACTATTAATGATCCAAAAGTTGAAGGTACTCTCTGAATGTGATGAAATTCTTGCTCCTCCTAGTAGCCAATGCACACCCCCTATTAGAACATCTCTTCCTATTAAGCATGCCTTTTAAGGTCAGTGGCCAAACCAGCATCTGCAGCGTCCAAACTGATTAACCATTATACCATGCATGAATGTACCAGGCTGGGTGTTGGCTCCAGCGGCGTAAACATATTTTCCTAGCTGTGCCTATGTCACTCTGTGTGTTTCTCTGACACCACTCTTCCCTGCTCCTGCCTATTGTGCCAGTAGCCCTGCAGTCAGAAGCCACACATGCTTTGTTTAATTCAAGGTGGCACGCCATGCAAACCACGGACAAAAAAAAAAGCATAGAAGAAATATGATTTTCACTCTCCTCCCATCACCCATGTTCCTCTGCTCATATTGAAGACTGAGAACAAAACTGTAGGTTTGGGATAGGGGGACGCCTCTCTGAGTTGGATTCCTGTTGGATTCCTGACTGTGGAATTACCTGCAGCTGGGCTGGTGAATCTATAGAGCGTGTGCACCCGTGCACTTCAGTGTGTGTGCACATCCGGTTATGTGTGCCTGTGTGTGAGAGAGGCCTGTATAAGATGTGTTGAGAGAAACGCTGAGGAGAGACTGCAACACTGTCACAACAGCCCATCCCCGGAGAGCCCTGTGTCCCTGCCTCATGTTTCATACTGTAAAGTCCCATTGAGTCAATTACTGTGGCAGCCGCTTTAGCCAACACAGCCACTTACAGTAAGTGGACGTTAGGACAATTGGGTTATGACATGTTCTGTTGTAAAATATGGCTTGGAAAAGGTCCACTGACGGCAGAGGCTGCTCCTGAACAAATCAAGTCCTCTAGAAATCCCAACAATTAGGAGCAATTTGTGCACCCGCTCTTTGAGTCGGCGTTCAGCATCGGAGAATCAATCTGTGGTGGAACCAATCAAGATCAATCCAATGAAATTTTGCTATATTGACTTGAAAATATTCTGTTTGCTGAGATGTGTCCTGAAGCAACAAAGACTAAAATGTGTTGATGGAAGTCCTCATCAATCTGAGAGCACTTCAGTTTTGCCTCCTCAAAACAGAGGCATGCCCATGATGACACAGTAAGTATTAGAATATATATTAGATTCACCAGAATGAAACAAGACTTTGAACAAGACATTTTTGGAAATGATTTTGAGAAAACCAATAATCCATTTTTTTAGCTTTGACATAAACAGCGAAAGATTTTATTTATTACAAACTGTGTTGCTAAGAATCTGTTATCAGTTACGAATAAGTCAGTCCAAACTAGATTTGTTGAACTACATTATGCTCATTAAACTGTGAGCCAACCTTCTAGCTTCAAATCAAATGTCAATTTTAGTAACCTTAGTAGCTAATGTTAAGCCGTCTATGCTATTCTCACAGTTCTCATAGCAAATCTTTCCATTAAGTTGCACCCACTCAAACGGTCTAAATATAAGGATAATTCTTTCATTCTTTTGACTGACTTTATCAGCAAATAGCAGAGTAAACCAAGAAAATGCTCATTGCTGGCTGAAATATAGAGATGGTTTAGCAGCAATTTGAAAGTGAATAGCTAGTGGAATACAGTGAGTTTGAAGTCATACCAACAGAGGTCCTTAGTCAGGTAAGCTACACATCTTCATACGTGTTATCAATGAATTTATAAAAGTACTCCTGTGTGTTTCTTTCATGCGTTTGTCATCTTGACACTTTATCTCATAGTTTCAGAAACAGTTTCTCTCATCCGCCTTGAAGACATTGTGTCAACTCCGCATCATCTGTGAAAGGAGGGTGACTCGGTGAGTTTACTTTAAAAGTACAAAGAAGCTGCATTGTATTGAAGTGTTGCAGCTCTGTTTGAAAATTACGATCTATGCTGAAAAGCTGACATATTTATTTTGTGGAAACAAACCTTGTTGTTCTAAAAAAGCACACGGTTTGTACAGCTCCAGAACTCAATGACACTTTAGAATGTGTTTCCATTAGCTCATTAATTATTTCTAAAATGTGTCTGCAAAACTCTAACAATATCTGCACAATGATATTAATATTACAATACGAGAATGAAAAATTAGCTTTGGACTTTCTGGTATTTCTGTATGATTTATAGAATTTGTTTGGGTCCTTATGGACTTTCAATTGTTTTTGAGGACTGTATAATGTAGAGAGAAAAATGTCGAAAAAAAAATCTCCTGCTCGTTTGCGATTCTCCCAAGTCCGTGGATCCACATGGAATCCCAAATGTGCAGAATTGGAACCACACAAAAGACAACACAAGACAAGCCTTCGCTGTTCAACTTCAACAATCATGACAATTTATTAAACAATGGAAAACATAACACACCAGAAAACCATAATTACCTGAGATAGAGACACAAAGAGACACGATTACAGAAACAATAAACATTACAGAAAGAGAAACTCTGGAGAACCGCCATTGTTCTGAATTCCCATTTCCGGGCTCCGTCCTTTTGCTCAAGAGGGGGTGGGCTCCTCTGGGCTGTATGTAAATTAGGGGTGTGCCTCTAGCGGAGAGGAGGGCTATCAGATTTACAACTTTTCTTTAAATGCCTGAGTGAGACAGAGTTTTATGACTCTTCCCCTAAACGCTAATCTAAACACAGGAAGAAAGCGACCAGAATGTTTTCGTTACCTTTACAGAGGTCCATTTATCACCCTTCCTGGGGAGAACCACGAGGTCACACAAAGACTAGGGCAAAGACTGACCCAGTAGATATGAGTTTAGCACATTCTATCTTAAACATAAAAACCACCAATTAGATTACTTTTAATAATTCCTTACTGGTATGTTAACGAAAAATATCCCACTGATCAGATTATATTAATTGAAACCTGAATATAGTTTTAACCTAAATTTGAGCCTATTTAAAACAACATGTTAAATTTTGTCTAATCTTTTAAACATGTAATTAGAGTTAAAGGTAACCTTAAAACTAGCATATTAAGATAATAATTCCAATAATAAATAAACATAAGCTTATAAACTGCTTAGTCTAAGCATAGTCTAAACATAGATGAAATATACCTCTAAATGTAGGTTATGCATAGCTTTAACGCTAAGTGATGAAGTGTAGCCTCAATTTTTAAAACAGGCCTACTACCCATTGGGAGACTTTACTTTCGCTGGAAATATTGTGATGTTTTAATAACGGAAGATCCCATTACACCCTTACTGATAACACCGTTATATATTCTACAGATTAGAGAAAAAAATCTTGGCAGAACAAACTATTTGTATCAACAAAGCTGTCAACATCATGTACCTTATTGTGTTACAAACAAAAATCAGCATGACGAAGAAAACAAATGGAAGGTCATAGGATGGCAAGAAAAAAATAGAAAGGGAAGAAAATGGTGATAAGACTCTCTAAGGTTCTCTGCATGTGCTGTTGCCCCTTAGGGAATATTCCAGACAAGCTGAGGCTTTGTGCTTGGGTAAATAACACTCTGCATGCTAAATGTGACTTTGCATTCATTGGGAGGAAGCCACAGACATCCTAATGTATTTGGTGACTCATGCAAGAATTTCATCTCAAATAGGTGCTATTCAATACAAAAGGTTTGAGTGGTTTAGTCAAATTAAAATTCCCAACATCCTGACATTTCAAACCAAAATGAGTTAGACAAGTCAGTCCAGTTTGGGAAAGAGCTATTTGATTTCAAATGAAGCTAAGAAAACAAGAAAACCTTATAGATGTGCTCAATTAATCTGTGTTTATTTCTATTATTATGGTTTAAATCCTTCAAACGGAGCTGATTCCTCCGATACTTTGCCACTAGGAGACATTGCAGGCATTTGGAAGAGTTTGCTCAGAGCACTTTTCATTTAACCGCATTTTCTGCTGCTCCGCCACTCCTCCATGGGGTCATATTGGCTTATGATGCTCTGCAACTATGAGTAAATATAAGCCTGTGTATTAGATTTTGGGGCCTTGGATGAAATGTAATTTTTGCAGGGCTTGGTTAGGGGGATTGCACATTCACACGTCCGAGACCACATTTGGCGGGTAGCATCAAATATGCATGAACTTCAAGAGATCACAATATGACTGTGGTCCTATTATTTCCTCCAGTTTACAATGCTTTCCTTGTGAGGTGTTTGATTGTTAGGTATGTAACACGGTAAATGTGTGATAGCGACATTTACTTTGATATTTACCAACTAATGCTGGCAACTTGTGAATCAGCAATCTGATCTCATTGCGATACCATTTAAAAACTGAGTTTGGTAATGGGGGGAATAAAGCGCGGAGATGACTGGCTGGAAGTTGAAAAGTGACAGTTAATTCCATTTGTTTCTGAAGCTGCTGATGACAGATTGATAGTGTCACAATGTGCAAAGGACAAGTAATTAATGTGTACTGCTCCGCTTCTATTTGTCACAAAGATTTATTGCTTTGAATTTCAAATGAAGCACACAAGCCAAAAAAAAAAAAGACAGGAAAAACAACAACGTATATATATATATATATATATATATATATACCTCAATGTTTGCCACAGTGTCAGCGTCATTTCAAACTGGCCAGCCTATTAATAAGCACTATATGTTGTACTGTACGTTTCCCTTCAGCTCTGGTTTTGGCAGGACAGGCAGCAATGTATTTTTACCTCCAGTCTTTCCTGTCAAGCTCTGAAAAGGCCAAATGAGTAGTGGTGGACAGTTTCTCCACCACCTCAATACCCGAAATTGTGTTGGCTGCTTACAGTGTACTGGGGGTGCGGGGAGTAAAACACAGAGTGACAGGCCGAGGTCTCGGCACAAGGGCAAAGAGATGTGAGCTGAGCTATGGTGAGTTCCTGTCCTAGCAGCCTCATTCACTATTTATTTTCATACGTGTGTCTGTGTGTGTTGTCGTCCACATGGACGTTGCCCCCGCGCACTGCCTGCTGTCCGCTTGCTCATATTCTTTGGGTCTTTGTGGGTGTACATCCATCTGCATTGTGGGGATTGATGTTTTTGTGCTGCTGCTGAAGTTGTGTGACTGCAGCATGAGGGGAAGAGAGGCATTCAATGGCTCTTTATGCCTCAGCAGTCACACTCCAGATTATCCGTCTTTTCTACATGTCTGTATGCAGCTCAAAAGTTGAAATAAAAGAAAGAAACAATTTCGTTGAAGGTGCACGGTTTACAATTTTGTGTCCTTTTTCTCCATGGTAACATGCCATCCAGTGCGACTGCTGCATTTTGATTTCATTCTTTATATTTTGTTGTCTCTGATGCTCTATTTGCATCCAGTGCTAGTAGTCCTGCAGCTTTGGCTACATGAAACACCCTGGAGAAGGAGAATATGTGGGCTTATACACAGCGAGTGTGTGTTTGTGTGTGTCTATGCATGCATGAAGACACAGAGGTTAGTTAAGCATGGAAGGTGGTTGGAGGGTGTTTACCTAGGACAACCTTTAATGCCAGTCAATCCCATGGGCTTGGGCATACTGTGTGCTCAGGATGAAAATCTCTATGTTTGTGCACACACATGTATGTTTGAGAAGTATTGATTTGATTCTGTGGTGCAACAGTTTTGTGTGTGGGAGCAACCCTTACTGGGGCACTCTATCAGTTATGCCACATGCTGCCATGCTTCACTTGCTCTGTCCACCAAATACAAATTTAACATCTACGTCACATTGCTCAACACATCTTTCGTTCGTGGACGTTCAGGAAGCATCTGAAGCCATGTTGTTGTTGTTCATGTAGAATTCTACATACAATTTTCGTCAATAAGTTAATTCAAATAAAAACCAACATCAACACATAAAAATTATGTTTTTTTGTCAGTTGGAACAAAACAAGTAACATTAAAAATGTTCCAGCATGTCTTAAAATCAAATGCGGTTTCCTATACATGGCTTAAAAAGGGACAAGGACAGTTTAAACCATCTCCATTTCAAAGACTATAATAAACTGTATTTTGTTATTTACTCATACCAATAGTGCTCTCAAGGAGGTTCCTTGAGTACTATACTCATTGTCTTCTAGTTTAGAGGTGTTGTAATGATTTCTAGCCAAATATTTATTTTAATAATCCACATTTTTAATTAAGATTTCTTCTTTTTGTTGTTTAACATCGTCTCTAATTTGTCAAATTCTTGAATGATACAGAAATGTACATTGGTGTCAGTTGTTATTGTTGCAGAGTTGGAACCAAAAAGAGACAGGAAGCAAGAAAGATGATCTCAAAGGGGCAATTATTGAACTACAAACAGGGAGGAAACATGGACGAAGAACAGCAAGAGGAGGACTGGCACGCCACCATTACAATTAACATGAACACTGCAAGCAAATCTGAAAATAAACCTGACTGAGAAAAAATCTCAGAGTGGGTAATTGTGACAACACCACAAAGAGAACATTAGTGTTTGTACAAAATGCAAAAGAGCCAGATACCAAAATAAAACAAGAACTATAACTCAAAACAAAACCCCAACCAATACAAGAAAAACAAACAAGTGCAGAAAAAGTGACAAAATGAACATACAGACTTTGAGCTAACTGTTAAAATTAAAGGTGGTTGGGTAAATGCATGGTTGTCTGTCTTGAGTGTCTTGCAATGAACTGGTGACCTGTCCGGGGTGTATTTGCCTCCTGTTCATTGATCAAGAAAAGCACCAGCCTCTCTGTGACCTTGCAAGGATTAAATGTGTACAGAAAATAGATAGATGGATAGCGATTCTGGAGGTTTATATGCTCATAATTCTGGTACTTGCTATCTATATCTCTTAACTCTTCCTCCTTTAGTTTTCATTTTTTAACTTAGTACAGACTTGGCTGAAGACTGCGGCACCAAAGAGGACCTGTGTGGAAAAGGCGGCGCTTTGTGAGAGCAGGTGTTCAGGCACCCCGCAATGGCCGCCAGGGGAGATTCAAGGATTTCTCAAACATGCATGAAATAATCAAAACAACACTCCAGGTATGTTTTTGATGATGGAATAACATAAGATGATAGAAAGCTAAAAAAAAAAGTTAATTTAACATAATATCTCCAATTTAAAGTAGCTTTCCACACTTTTATATTCCTATTTTAGACTCCTTCAGGGATCTCTTTGTGCAGCCCTTACCTTGGGCCCTGTTCCTTATGGTAGCTCTCTCTCTTGGTCCCATGATTATTCCCCCCATTCTGACCTTTAGACAAAACATTTGTAGCTACTGGGCTTTTAAAGGAGGGAGATGAATGGAAAAATGTGATTTTATCACTTTATCATCTAAAATCACTTTATCACAAGAGATTATATCTGGCAACTGCTTAAAAAATTTGAAAATAAAACTTGTAATTAGTAAATTCCTGATTTCATATCAAAGTTTACGAGATGTATGTGAAATTACTAAAGGACTGAACAAACAGGGTATACAGGTGAGGAAATTTCTTGTGTGAAGACATGTCTTAGGTTTACAAACTGCTTGAGAAAAACAAAAAAAGTCCTGAGTTCATACTTGACATCCTTGTCCAAAATGTAGTTGAATCGATCCCAAGTGTTACAGTGGCTCAGAAAAAGTCTAGACCAGACTCATGGAAACGCAGTGGCAGTAACTTACTGGAGGTGTCTGTATACAAATCAATGAACTGAAGCTACGTCAGGCAGAGGAGTGGGTCAAAATCCCATTAAAAGGATGTTGAAAAACAAGAAGATCACACACAAGATGTTTTTGCTGCTAAAGATAACTCTACAAGTTTATTTTGCTAAGTTTTGACTGAAGCAAAGTCATATGCTGTTTTTGAAATGTTTTTTCCCCATACTCTCTCAATGTAACATGTTGTTATTATTAAGTAACTTATACCTTTAATTTAACACTACAATTTGTACCAGATTTCTTACATACTTTCAGTATGATGTTGCAATTTGTCACTTCACAATGAGGAGATATGTACTGCTTGACTATTTGTAGTCTACTGCATAAGAAAGCCATGAAATGCATTGATAATGTTCCTTTTAAAAATACCTAAGCTTTTCTAAAATTGTAGTGCATGTGGTGTTAGTTCCAAATTTTTCACATCATTTGCACCATTTCTCTGCTCGTTCTTATTTTGTTGTTCAAAAAGCAAGTAGAGCCTAATTATTGCCGGTGCAAACACTGCCATTAAAAGCAGCAGTGTGTGCTATTTCCAATTTGCTCTTTTCACATCAGGTTGCAGTTATCTTCACTTCACAGTTTAAATATGACTTTTTGCCATAAATCCAACTGGAACAAAAATGTCAGACAGAAATTGCAAAAATGCTTTATCACAGCACACTTAAGGTGTTAATAAAAAAAGGGGCAGGAGGGAGGAAAAAAAGGTCACAATTTCATTTGTAAACCAATAAGTGAGGCAGATATTTTAATCCACAGGTAGAATTAGGAATTAATATTTTCACATTAAATATAGTCTAAATATAAATAGGTGATGCCATGATCCTTGGGTGTATGAGTTTTTATTGTGTCGGTGTTTTGATTTTTTCTTGTGTTTTTTTATGTTCTGTATGTTGAGCCAAATTCTATTAATTTCTCTATATTTATTATTGGTGCTTAGGTATGTTGCTATATTCATTCATTTCCTTGGGTTAAGTTTCATAGATTATTCTTGTGTTCTTGGATTATTGCAAGGCTTCTTCTTATTGCGTTAATTCGTCTTCCCATTCAGTTTCCCTGAACTGTCCTCAATTTTCCCTGATTAGTTTATTTGGTTCTCCTGTCCTTACAACCTTGGCCAAGTATTTCAGATAGTATTTTTCCTTTTCAGTGCTGGATCATTCTGTTTCTATGTCTGCTTTCCATTTTGTTCCTCTGTCCACGCTCCTTGTCCTTTTTGCTATGCAAGACCTGTAAGTCATTGTGTTATATTTATCTTAAGGGAATCTTTACCCAAACGTGAAAATATTCCTGTGTATATGTGAGTGTGCAACTCTGTGCGATGGGATTCCTTTTACTTGACATAAACATTTTGAAGAATTTTGCTTCCACTGCTCACAGATTTATTTCCGACTTCCACCATGAAGCTATGCAGATTGTTTATCAGCATTTCTGCATGGACTGTGTTCACGCCTGTGTCTCATCTGTGTTAATTCAGTGAAGTACTTCCATGGTAACACGTTCTCCTGTTTGAATTTTAATCAAACACGGGCCATCCTTTCACCGCCGGGGATGTGTTGGCTGTGACGGGTGTGCAGAGTTTTTGGCTCTGATCTGTGGCTGTTTCAGTGAATGGCGTCAGATATTCGCAGCGCCACCTCTGATGTCCCAGCTTTCAGTCCTCCCTGCCAGCTTCATCAGTTTTTACATCGAGAAGTAGACTTGTTCTTTTGGGTTGCTGACAAATTACAACACCACATTTTATGCTGTTTGAATATTTTAGCTTCATTCCACTTTTGGGGGAATGTGGAGGAAAAAAAAGTAATACCTGCCTGTCCTGTGGGATTTTTTAGTCGTATCTCTTTCTTGTTCTGAGGAGGATGTTTTGATATGGTGAGGGTGAGTGTCTCTAGAGGGTTAGGCATACAATCCTAGTCTTTTCCTTTGGGTCAGGGTCATGGGGTGAAAAGGGCTGGACAAATTGCTGAACTAGAAGGAAAGCTTATTCTGTACAGCTCTTTAATGGAGACCAGAGGGAGAGGAGGAGTTGGAGAAGCTCGGGCTGTGGCACAGAGGCGCTGTTTCACTGTCTCCCTCTTCTCTTCTAATGAGCATTCTATTAGCAGCAAGGGGACATATTTAGGCAGTTAAGCATACGGAGAAGGCTGGCTAACAAAGCAAGTGGTTAGCTAAACAGCTGTTCTGTCTCTGAAGCTACCTCCCATCCTCGGCTAATGAAGCCCTCACTGATGAGCAGGAGTCCCGGGACATGCTGGAAAACAGGCACAGACACCCACACGGCAAATCTCAGTTACTCACATTCCGCATCAAATGTCTATGCAGAGGATAGCTCCACCGATAGGACAACCGAGGCTCCAATTAGATAGTGGCTCCGAGGGGAACCCTAAGAATAGCTCACTGGGTGAGCACAGACAATTTTATATGCGTTGCATGCTGCTCTGTGTTTGGAAGGTAAATACTCTTTTCTTCACTGGAAGATGACAGAAGCAATAATGTGATTTTATAATGGACAATAAACAGATCACCGTGATGGTATTTTGTGAAATGTGGATTCTTACATTTCACTTTTCTCTGCAGTGTAAGTGTAGAGGATGGTGATCGCAGTGGTGCGGATTAATCAGAATTAGTAACGTGCCATATGGGTTTGTCACCATCCATAAAGCTGAAGAAGATGCATGCACTCCCAGCAGCCTTCACTTAAACAACAGACAATGCTTAAAGGGCAATGTCTATTTTTAAAGTAAGCAGAATGTAACTGAAAGAGTTTCTTTTAGCAAGTTTGTCAAAAACGTGCTTGTTTTGCTAGCATCCTGCGTTAGCTTCAGGAGCAACAGTAACCAAGTAGAAGCCTGCTGCTTTACGTTAAATATTGTCCAAGATGTGGGACTGCATTGAAACTAATGTAGCTCTCTACTGGGAATTTTTCACCAAATTTCACCTGTAATTTGTTTCACCTAGTCTGTAGGTGAATCATTGTAGGTGGAAATAAGACCTCACCTGTTGTGTTTCCTTTCACACAATTCAATTGGTTTTGCATGCTTTTGTCGGACATTACAATACTCTCTGATATTTTGGAGGTTTTGGTGATACAATTCTGACACACCAACTTGTGGCCATGTAGGAGTGATCAATAGTCTGTAAAAGCAATGAACAATCATGAACATAGTGGACCATATCTTAACCAAAGTATAGTTATATGGTGGGATATTGTGTGCTTGGTAAACATTTGTCCAGATCCATATGTTAATATGCACATGAATGTTTACATATTTGTATGTTACAACACTGAACTTTCAGTGACTTATCAGGATTTTAATGAGTTGGAATAGGACCAAGCAGTGCACAGTTTTACAGTAATAGGAAATAGAAACATAGTTATCGATGTTTACTGCAAATAGATTCTGATAAGTGTTACATCCATTTTCATTCAGCACTGTGTAGAATCAGCCTTTGCTGCAGCTACCAGTCTTTTGTGATATGTCTCTACTGTGTTTTCACAACCAGAGTCTGAAATTCGTGCAAATGCTTTGGTGTGTCATAGCTCAAGCTCAGCCAGATTGGATGAGGAGCACCTTTCGCTACAAATTCTCTATTCGATCTAGGTCTTTACTTTGAATGGATCATTCTAACACATAAACTAGAATGCTTTTATCTAAATCATTCCACAGTAGCCAACTCAAGTCTTTTGCAGCATCTAAGAGGTTTTCTCTCAGGAGTATCATGTATTGACTTCTATCCATCTTTCATTCGATTATGATGTTGCTATGTTTCACTCAAGGGATGAATACCTTCAAACTCACAGCAACAAATACTAAATTAAAAGCACATGCCATATAGAATTATGGCTGTTTGTTAAGTTGAATGTGAAAAAACAAACTCAACTTAAAGGATCAGGGTAATCTATGTAGCCGTTTGGTGCTGTGTTATTTTTTGAATTAGAAAGAAATTACAATTTTAGTAAATTTGTTCAAATTAACTCAGTTAGAATCTCTTTGTGAGTTTTATTTTTCTTCCTTTTGTTTGCTTTGTTTGTTTACTTCTCACACAAAAATCTTACAAATCTCAAAGACTAATTTACTGCTAATATATTATTCTTCTCTTTTAAAACAGAGTAAGTAAGCCAGTTGCTTGCATCTAGAAATCAATAGCTGTCTAAAGTTGACTGAAATAATGTAGACTAAAACAACTCATTATTGGTATTCTCTTTTTTTCACTTGAATTAGTATACAATTCAACTATTCTTTTTCAAAGGACCAATACCAATGTATTATTAAAAATCATGTGAATTTTATATTATAAGACACATTTGAAAACCAAGTTTATTGAATAAAATTCTAGTAGAAACATAAAGTCAAAATTTAAAGAAAATATTAAATATTTCATTTACATATATGTATATGTGTGTAATCGGGAACAATGTAACATTTCCAGCATGAAAAGTACTCTTTTATAAAGGCACTTGGACCCATTTTTACACATGGATAGCTGTGATGTTCAGAGGAGTGCACAGAATGTACTTCTTGGTGGTAGATTATGTACTGGATATGCTCACAAGGTGGGGTGCATCTGTTTGTAACACAGGCAGGGATGATGTAAAAAGTGTAGAGTGTAAATATTTGTGTGTTGTTTGAAACATTTCCCTGCAATGGATCGGTGATTAGTTCAGGGTGTATCTTGCCTCTTGCCCAATAAACACTGGAGATAGGCACCAACCCTTCCCATGACCCAGCAAGGATAAGCAGGTATGGATGGAGGCATGGAAGGAACATGTCCAAGATTAGATATGGTGATACACAAGGCTCGTCTCAAAAATGTTATTATGCAACTACAGTGGGGGAAAAAAAGTATTTAGTCAGTCACCAATTGTGCAAGTTCTCCCACTTAAAAAGATGAGAGAGGCCTGTAATTGACATCATAGGTAGACAAAATGAGAAAAAAAATTTCAGAAAATCACATTGTCTGATTTTTAAAGAATTTATTTGCAAATAAGGGTGGAAAATAAGTATTTGGTCA
>CAEGAE010022047.1:0-40622 GCA_903067095.1 Girardinus metallicus | reverse complement strand
GGATGGATGGATGGATGGATGGATGGATGGATGGATGGATGGATGGATGGATGGATGGATGGATGGATGGATGGATATTTTAAAATACTTATTAAAGAAAGTTAAAAATATAAAAATAGCAAATGAACTTATGAGTGATATTATTTTGGAAAACCTTTCAAATGAAAACTACTGAATGCATATGAGTATACCTTCATAAAAGCAATTACATTTATTTGATAGATGATTATATAATTGACTTAGGTATAATAATAATAATATGGCCCTAGTGTCATGGGGGTTTGATCATGATGGTATAGGCCCTCCCCACATGTATTTTGCAAAAACAAAAAAATATATGTATATATTTTAAAAATATATATAAAGATATATAAATTTGTTGTTGTTGTTGTTTTATTTTGAACAGCATTTCTAACATGCTCCAAAGAGAAAGTGCTTTGGAAGTCAGTTTGCTTAGTATGTTAAAGGTAAAAATAATTGTTGATAAAGAATTTCAAAGCAACCTAATTTTGAGCACAGAAGCTGTAAGCATGAAAACAACTCAATGTCCACAGAGATGTTTTTGTTGGGGATTTTTTTCTATGCATTTCTCAATTTGAGCTGACTGTTGCCATTAATCCTAAACATATGATTAAAAAGTTACTGGCTGAGAAGGTGTGGAAGTTAAATATTCTGAGTGTTTTTGTTGGAAATTCTGCTCATCATATGGATTGAGACAGATTTATGAACTAGAGCAAAATATATCTGCTTAACAAAACATATATAGAGTAGTTATTGTGACCTTTGTCCACACAGCATAATATGTTAACCACAATCAGATTTGATGGCGGGCGTCAGTGAATGTCAATTTTGAAGTCTTGCCACAGATTCTTAATTAAATTTAGGTCTGGCATTTGACCTGGCCATTCCAACATATGAAAATGCTTTGAGTATGTAAAGCCTGGCATTTATGGCTGTATGTTTACGTTACATTGAAAAGTGAACAGTGCATCAGTAAAGTATTCACAGCACTTCACTTCCACATTTTGTTACGGTACAGGCTTATTCCAAATTGTATTAAATTAATATCTTTCCTCAAAATTCTACACACAAATATCATATTATGGCAATGTAAAGAAAACTGCAGTGTTTTTTTTTGTATGGTCCTCGTTTTTGCTTGCTTGTTCTCTTTTTTCTGCAGAACTTCCCTCACAGCATAGCTGGAATTATACTAAGATGTGCTATATATGTTACATGTGAAGACTCTTAGTTGCAATGGATTTTATTTAGGTGTAACAGAGTCAAGAATGGTGAATACAAATCCACTCCCTTTTTTACAGATATCTTTCCCACCCCCAAAAAAATCTGAATTAGGATTGGAGAAAGAATGTATATCTCCCAAATAAAAGAATCTGGACAGAAAACACTGGTTATTCTAAATATACATTGTTGTCACTTGTCAAATAAAAACGTCATCATCATTCCAGTGTATATTTATTATTTAAGACCTTGCTGCTGCTGAGTTTACAGATAAATAAAAAATAAGTTATTACTATTCCTTCAGCTTTGAAGTGCTGACTCAGCTCTTTCTGTGATGACAGATGGAACAAGCTGCACTTTTTAGGTCAGCAAAATGCCACTCTCTACAAAGTCCAACAAACCTTTTAGAAAACATTGTCCTTATCAAAGGCCATTGGAAAATACATGATAGTGGATTTTTTTTTTTTATAAAATTGAACCATACCTAATAGTTTTTTTTTTTTCAAATGTCACATTTAACTCCCTCAAAGTCCTGCCTTATGTGGGGTCACATGGCAGCGCAGTGGCATTTTAAAGGCAGAGATATAATATGAACCTCAGCAAAAATAAGCAGGAACAGGTTGGTACTCTCAAGGTCTGTAACAAATGCTTTTTTTCACTACCATTTACTTTCTGTCCAGGTTCTTTATTTTAAATGCCAGAATTAATTACAAAAGTCCGTCAGAAACCAAAGTAATTTCCAAGAAGGACTCAGTGGGAAGATAATGAAAGCAGGGTCTTGTTTGATGGATGTTTTTATTGGTGAGAACATAAATGAATAATTTCTCAAAGTTAGACTTTTTCAAATTGCAGCTAATTATCTGTGAATGTATAAAACCTAAAATGTTTTCTGCTTCTTAAAAAGGACTTTACTGGTTAGAAAACAGCTCAAATTAAATATGAGTGTATATCCCTCGGAAATCAATCAGAAAATTATTATGTCTGAGTGCAGTCTTTCAGCCTGTCAGTACTTGACTATCTGATTTTATCTAAGAAATATATCCGTATTCTCTTTTTAGCATTAGCAAGAAGCATACAAACACTTATAATTGCTGTTTATCACACAGCATGAGCAGATAAGAGGACTTTTGGTTGATAATGAATGCATTTGGGATAAGTTTATCCTCCGTGACTAATCTGTAGAAGGTTTAACACAGATAAAATTATTGCTGATATCATTTGATGGAATACATAGTCATACAGCAGGTAAAACATGCTGCATGGCCTTATTGTGCAGATTTCAGGCAATCAATTTCAGAACTCCATTTTCAAATGATGGATTCATTTATTGAGGGAAAAAAGCTATTGCAACCAATTTGATTCTACATTAAGTTGCCCCTAAACTTTATAACTGCTTGTGCCACCCTTAGTGGCCTATAGTACAGTCAAGCAACAAGTGGAAATGAGTCTTAAATCCCCATCAAGATATTGTGGCACCCACTTTTTTGCAGAGTTGTTTTATCAGCGTTTTATGTGGATAAGTGGCCTGTGTAAGGTCATGCCTTTGACCCCTCTACCCTTTTTCCAGCCATTTAGAGGTGGGCTTGCTTATTTACTTTTGTTAATTGATCTGCTACATAACTCAAGCGTGCGTCAGATAAAAGGTCACAGAGACTTTGTCCTTCATGATTAACTGGTAGAAAAACCACAAATTCTCGCAAAACTCGTGGACCTACTACTTATAAAGAAGCCAAACAACCCGAGACCATTATACTAACACGATGTTCTTTTTTTGTTTCCTCATTAATCCACAGAATATTTTCCCCAAAGACCTGAAGAATCATTAAAATGTTTTTTTGGCAAATATGAGCTGGCCATTTGGGTCCTTTATGCTCAGTGTTGGTTTTCAGCTTCGAACTCCCTCATTAATTTAAAATTTTGCCCAATCTCTTTCTTAACACTGATGATGACTGAGGAAAGTGACTGCTGCAGGGCTTTAGATGTTGTCCTGGGTTCTTTTCTTTTTGACATCCTGGGTTAATCATTGATGCAGGCTTGTAATTCTGGTAGGCCAGCCACTCCAGGGAAGGTTCATGTTTTCCATGTTTTACCCTTTTGTGGATAATGGCTCTCACTGTGGTTTGCTGGAGTCCCAAAGCTCTAGAAATGGCTTTGTTATGAAAGGGGAAATTGCTTTTTCATTTTGGGCCAGGTTGTTCTGCATAGCTTTTTTGCTTAACATGAAAGACTTTGAAAGCTGCATTTAGTATTTACTCAGGTTATATTTGTAATCACTTGGTGTGAAGCATGTAAGTGAGCAAAAACTTAAGAAATCTGACAATTCTGAAAATTGTAGGATAACCCTAACATATTAAAACCCAGGCAAACGATCCCCACACTATTCAGTGACATGCATGAATCAATACAAATAAAAAAATTCATTTTAAACAGATTTAACCTTACATTTAAAAACTTAATTAATTTAAAACTAATTTTGTTTGTTACTATGAGTGTAAAAGATAAAATTAGAGTTAATTTTACAGCAGTAACAGGTTGAATGAAACATGTTGTCATGGTGTTTTAATGAACAAATGATAAACTTGCAAAAAGGAGCCAGCAGGAGGCAACAGGAGGCCAAGGCAGATAAACAGGATGCAATGGAAAAATCCTACAGTTAGAAACAGAAGAGAGTGATTACTGACAAAGAACAGGTGGCTGAATGATAACAAGGTGCAGGTGAGAGAGAGGACCAGGCAGGCAGGCTGGGGGAAAGAGAGCATAATGGCAAGTGAATATAACCACAAAAAAAAACTAAGCTGAAGAAATGAACAAATAAAAATCAAAAAAAAAATCTGATTGATCACAGATAAGCAAGAAAGTCAAAACTCAAACAGAAAAACTATAACAATGCAAAAACCTCCAGGATATGACAACTTTAAAATTAGGCTAAGAGCTCTGTGTACAAAAAGAAGGGTTACATTTAAAAGTAATGTTGGAGTTCACACCAGAGTACAATCAGTGCAATAAACAGGAAAGATCTGTAAAAAGAGCATGTTAGGTAATCTAAAAACAGTTTTCCATAAAGGTTTCTTTCAGAGCAGGATGTGAGCTGAATGTGAATAAGTGCAGCTATAAAACGCATCGTGTTTAATACATGTGCAGTTGTGGCAGTGATGCAAATGTTTGTGGCCTCTGCATTTATAGATTTTTTATCAATTTCTTTGATATAGATATACTGAAGAAATGCTAAGGCTTAAAAAACAGGACAAAGTCCTAATAAATCTTCCTGTAATGTAATTGCACTGGTTTCTTGGTGCACCATGCTTCATTTTACTTTGTATTTTCCTTCACAATTTTTTTTATAATAAAACTTGTTTTTCTGTTTCTCCTTTCAGAAGTGAATTGTAAGGAATAGAATTAATTCATTTTAATTGTCATGGCCTTTAGTTAAGTATGGATTTTAACCCTTTAAAGTGAACTGAGTATCTTTCTTACTTGAGAAAATATTAATTTAATATTTATTTCCGTTTAACGGGCTAAATGCATAAAACGTTTCGGTATTACCATGCAAATTAGACAACTACACCGTAATCAGTTTCCCACAATTTTCTCTAATGGGTTATTGTTTTTTCTACATTGTTGCACACACCACAGAGTTCATCCTGTACCTTTTACTGGAGATGCAAAACTTCTTTAGAATGCAACAAAGGGAACATTTCTTTATTACTTGCATCATAGCACACCCCAAATTTTGTTGCCCTATAGTAAAAGGCACATTACTCATATCAACAATCTCTACTGGACACAATGCTTCATCATGCGAGATACGCGCAGATATTCACCAAACTAGAACTGGATTGCTGGGCCTGAATGTTCTGATCCTGATCTTTATTTATGGCAGTTTTGTTTACCATGGAAAAGAAGCAACTCCAAACAGGAATTGTTTTAGGATCCTTCACTGATAGTACAGCTTACCTTTCCTTATCTGGACAAATTATTTTCCAGGCATCCCAACCATTCAGAATTGGTTTCACTAAATAAAATGAGTCCTCTGCTGCATTGCATTTCCAGTAACATATCAATCTATCCCCAGTGTTTTCCTTTAAGGTAAGTTGGGATCTTTGCTGTCCTTATTCTCACATGGCCATTACTAAATACCATTTTCACCACCATGCATGCAGATTGACCCACTACAATTTGCTGCCCACTACAATTTGCTGCCTCTGGTGCACAAGCTCTACATTGGTGCTCAAAAGGAGACAACTCATTGTGTTTTTTGTTTTATACTAACATCTTCCTCACTTCAACTCATCTCACCTTGAAGTTCTTGATGATGAAGAAAAACAATTATTTGTGCTGTAGTATTCTTAGCAGTATTCTTACCCTAACCCCTCCATTTTGATGCAAAGTGATGACAGGTGCATACTTTTCTTTGGAGGCAATTCTTGCTAATTACTTCATGCAATCAGTCTGCTAAGGAGATTAAAAAAGCGATTTGATTTTACTCTTTCACAGCTTCACCTGTGCTCATTGAGTGACTGTGCTGAAATGCTCGCTTGTAGTTTCTAGTTCATTTAGCCCGTTTCTTATGTGTATATATATATATATATATATATATACATTTTCATCTAAATTTATTTCATAGTAAATGTATATTCTGTACCAGAGACCAGAAAACAGTAAGAATACAGATTTCTGCAGCAAAGAATGTGTCACTTCCACAAGAAATGACAGCCCAGTATTATATGTCATGATTTGTGACTTTTAGACATTTTTGACATGCTTTGGTTGTTTGCCCTGCTTTGCAGTTAAAACATATGAATCCAAACATCATAAATGAGGGAAAAGGAGAAAGCAATCCAGTTGGAGACATGAAAATATAGCCAATAAATGAGTAAACCACCTTTCCCGCAGGGTATTTACAGCTCCTCTGCCAGCCCTATGATTATGTTTATTTAACTTTTTTTTTATTTTTTAGCTGCAGGTGTAAAAGTGCTGGAGGACAGAGGGTTGTTTGCTTGTTTAATCAGTCTTCCTCTATAATATTCTGCACCTTACCTCCACCTGGCTGTCACAGGAGCAGAGCTGGCCTTAACTCTCTGAGCTCTATCTTCTTCATCCTCTCCTCCCATAATAATGAGCACGAGATAGGAAACAGCTCAAACAAAGTGAAGAAGGAAAAACTTGTTCGAGCAGCTTTCATACTCCTTGGCTGCCTGTTCACTGTACTGCATTGATCATCACTTGTTGCTACTTCAGGTTAGGTTGTATATTTAAAGGCCATGTAGTGTTATACATTGAATACTTATGAGGTCCGTGGTTCCAGCTTTCAGCTGTAGAGAAATTCTTCTCTTTTTGTCCACCTCAAACTTCTATTTCATTGGGATTTTGTTTGATAGGCCAACACAAAGTAGCACACAACTGTAAAATGGTAAGAAAAATGGTAATGGTTAGGGTTAGGGTTAGGATTTTCTTTTTTTTTTAAGGTACAATATCTGAAAAATGAGCTACTATGAGGTCCAAGATCAGTGATTTGAAGATACAATAACCATGAGGAAGAAAGTTCTCTGGTAGGAAGAGATTAAGAAAAAAACTTTCTGAATACATGCAAAACACTGTGGCACACAGAAAATAACACTGAGCATCACCTTGAACATAATATCCCTACTGTGAAACATGGCAGTGGCAATATTATGCATTGGGGAAGACTATTCTATGCAGGAAGAGAGATATTAATCAGAGTTATGGCAAAGTCTCATGGAGCTAAATTCTGATTTGTTCTTTTTTCATTTCTGGCTATAAATGTGAAATGCGGACAGTGTGGCTGGTGGATAAAATCCGCTGTGACCCAAATTAAAAACTCATGACAATGCATCATTCATCAGTTTTGTTTTCTGTATTCCATTTACTGGACGCTGAGTAATTTTTTCTGTAAGTCATGAGAACTTAAACGTTAGTGGAGAGAGAGTTGACTAAAAGGCATACAATTCCCTTCTAAAAACAGAGCAAAAGCAGCATAAGTCCACTCAGCATGTGCCTAATGTTCTAACTCTCACTTCACTAAATGCACACCATTCTGAGACCGCATGCATTGCTATTCTGGGCTCACATTTATTTTTAGTGAGTCGCGCGTCAGCTCACCTTTTTTTTTGTTTTCTTTATATTGAGTTTCTGCTGCAAATACACATTTCCCTCTCTCTTCAAAGAATCAGCTTTTTTTTTCAGCCCCCTGAATTTCTTCTGCACTCCTCTTCTGCGGTTTCAGTTTTAGATGACAAACCTCGGCCTCTCTAACATACTTAGTAGCTGTGGATTTCAGAAGCTTGTGAAGTCGGGGGTAATGGGTAAGCACAGTTTCATTTGCGCTGTGGTAGACAGCATCAAGGTCAAGCACATTTAACATGAAATAAAATGATTGCCTATTTCTAGTTCTAAATTTCATCTTCTCAGACATCTTTAAAAACATCACAAGGCAGTAATAAGAATTCATCAATGCTGAAAAGAGTTTAAAACACTAGAAATTCAACAAGAACTCTATTTTATCTGATTTATTTTACTGCAGAGTAGGAATAAAACAGTCTGCCTGCATCTGAAGTGAAACATGCTGAAAATATTAAACAGAACATGATGCGCTCAGTTGATCCAACAAAAGATTATAATAAAAAACAAAACTCTTTGAAGGAACTGTGGTTTATTTGTTCCCCTGAAGGCAGCAGTTCACCTTTAAACAAGCCTGTGACAACTGAGGGTTTTGTTGTTGTTGCACTTCTTTCCCCTTGCTTTTTTCTTTTATTTATTTTTTATTTTTTATCAGTCTGCTGATAAAAATAACTTTGCCTATGGCTTGTAGCACACACCTTTAGAGTTGAACAGATGGCCAAGCCTCCAGATGCTGATAAATAAGGAACTAAATGAAACTCAATGGGTGTCAAGACTACTTTCTCACAGCTCCCCCTGGTGGGTGAAGAGACCTAAACTGTCACTATTGCAATTCCAGGTTGTCGTTTCAGTGTGGAGATTTTCATACAGAACAATTTATAGGCTATAAGCAGCACAGAGTTATCTTTCTGGCCAAAGGCCAACCAAAATGGAAGAATACATTGAAAAAATAAAAATAAAAATATTGCCAAACTAACAGCTGCAGTGGTGATGGTTTCCTTTGGTTTTCTTGTCTTTTCTCAATGATAAATCAAAAATTTAAATAATATTCCAGTAAGATGCAAGCTTATGATGGCTATTTTATCCTACTCTTTTGTTATATCTACCTATCTATGCATGGAAGATAAAAATTACAAATGAAGTTTTTTTGTCTAGTAGAATATGACAAAGAATTCTCCCTAAAAAATGGGGCATACAAAAAACTTCTTGTATTTATATACATCTTAGACACAAAAAATAATATGTTAAAGACAGAGGATGTAGCTGCCTTTGAAAGTGGCATGGCTATTGGCTGATATCAATCTACAACCATCTCTTGAATTAAAAGAGGACAGTCCAAACAAGAGGAAATATCCTGTGAGCGACACAGAATGCTTTTTTAGCCGTCAGGGGAGAATGCACAGACTGGTTGGAGATTAAAGCAAAAAAAGCACTATCAGAGATTTGCATCAAGGAAGAGCAGCTGAGAAACCTGCTGAAACTGTGCGATGCTATCATGTCAATATGGATGAAAATCTTTTGCGGAATGATTCCAACACGTTTAATCTATGCCACAAAGAATTATGACAGTTGTAAATAATAAAAAAAAAAGTAAGATAGTGCAAATCAAGAAGTAGTGCTTTTTTCAGATACTGCAGCCTTTTTATTAACTCAAACCAGTCTCACTATTCTTCTCTGGCATCTTTAAGGCATTGCACTCTTTTCTGTAAACCTCAAAGATGGATGTGCGTGTAAATCCCACAAGCTCAGCAGTCTCTGAAATACTCCGACCAGCCTGTCTGGCAACAATGGTAAAAGTCACTTAAATCCCCTTTCTTCCTCATTCTGATGCTCAGTTTGAACTTCAGCAACTCGTCTCCACCACATTTAGATACCCGACTGTTTTGAGTCGATGTGATATGACTGGCTGATTTGCTACTTGTGTCACTATGCAACTGAACAAGAGCAACAGAGTGACAACCAAACATGCAGTATATGTAAATATTGCATTTCTTTAAAAAAAAGAAAATCCCCACAATCACTGACATAAATAGATATCATGGTTTTGTTTATTTATGGCGTTAAATTGTTAATCAGAATTAATTCAGTTTTGGTTTTATTCTTGCTTCTACACCATTTCCAAACTATAAAATCACTTCCAATTTTTAAAAGTATGTTCTCCTGTAGAATTTAGGTGATTTAAATTAATTTTAGTTGAGGGTTTTAGTAGACATCTTGCAATATTAAAATATTTTCACTGCTTTATTTTGAGGTCCTTCAGCATTGGTGTTATTCACACTTGAGTAGTGAATGTTTGCCACTTGATGCATACAAAAAAACTGAATTCATTGATACAAAAAAAATGCCCTATTTTGCTACACAGTACTTGAGTTATGTTTTCCTTTAATTTCTATCTCCAGAGGGATCCGTAAACATTTACTATACTTGTGGTTGTCAGAGTAAATCATAGTAAATCAGTGCACTGGGGCAACATGAGCAAATTTGCATGCAAATTGCCCCAGAGAAGGTCGACACATAAGGTTCTGAGGTTTACCGCGTTGTTTTTCACAACAAAATGTCTTGCAATTTCATTTGAATTGTTTAGGCCATAAACAGCCTTCGTTCCAAAGACAGTCTGGCAACGAAGACTGTCTTATTATACAAAGGACTTCATTTGTAAAACTGCAGCAAACTTTTCATAAATCACTGCTTTCGTCTGGAACCGGCAGGCAACGCTCCAAGCTATTCTAGTACAGGTACTCAAATGCACTCCATCTTCACTCATTACAGTGCTAGTATACCGTGAAGTGTCTCCGATAGTGAGCAGCAGGACTTTTCATCAGAGGTGACGTAAAAGTGGGAGCCGGGGATTGGGAGACGGATGGAGCCGTGATTCAAACGCATGCTCTGCACCTCCACGATGAGACGAAGGAGGAAGATTCATCTGAACAAGCGCTCTATGTACACAAGCACCATGAATAATTATCACTATGCACACACAGTGAGCAGAAATACACTCTGGCTGCAGACAGCTCTGTGATTCAGAGGAGCTTCAGAATAAATAGGTGGTTTGTGGACTGACTTCTTGTGTGCATGTTTGAGAAGTTTTTTGTGTAGAAAATGAAAAGAATATCATGTTTGGCAGGTAGAATTCCCATTGGAAAGAGCTAAATGAAATATTTTTGCAAGTGCAAATCTCTTGTGAATAGAAGAGATGAGAGACTCCACTGTGATGACAGTAATTCCTTGAAAACCATAGCACCTATATGGAGACACCAATAACAAAAATCTTTATTAAAAACAGATATCTCAAAAACCCAAAGCAATGTACAAACCCCCCACAAAAAATTAAAAAAAAAATAAGGCATCTGTGGTGTTACAAACTGTATGAACTGGTCATAAGTATCATTTATGAGGCTAATCATACATTATAAGACAGTGATTAAGTGAATATTTAGCATATTAGTGTTGTTTCTTTAAAATTAAGATATTAACATCCTATGGGCTAATTTTTACTTTAAATTCTTTGCATATCCAATGAAAAATTATTTTCAAAAATACAAGAAATTTTTGTCCTTGTGTTTTTTGATCATCTGATCTGTAAATCTAGTCCATCTGAGTAATGTAGCAATCATGAGCAGCCACCATCTAACCTGCACTGAAAAGCTCAGCCAGCTCAATAGTACATCTTATCCATCTGCACTATTTTATAAACTTCTACATTATCTTCACTATTTAAATAGAAGGTGTGTACATTGTTGCATGTCAGTCTGCTAATAATTCTCTATTTAGCATTGGTGTTACAAAACCATGCAATATTAAAATCCATCCAATTACATTTTTATCATGCAGCTTTTCTGGCCAAATACAGGGTTTGTGTAAATAAACGTATACGTTTTTTGTAAACAGTCATCTTGCATTAGGTTTTGTTCCTGATCCAGACAGGAGGTATTTAGGAAAATGAATTTTTCTGAACAGTTCCAACCGAATAATACATGAAAATGTGTGCCAATTTATGCTTGAAAGCCCAGTAGATCCATAGTACAGTAAAACCGAACATTAAGTTTCATCAGTATTATAAGGTCCACATAAGTATTGTGCATGCCCCACTAAACTCACTCATCAGTGGTGAATACCGCAACAAACATTTGTTTGACTATGACACATTTAGTCAAACTTGTGGTTTCTACAGAATACCATTTTGTTTCTGCAGACATATTTGGCTCATGTGGCTTAGTTTGCTGAAGTAATTAGCTTTTGATAGCATTTTTACTCTATTTTACTTCTTCTTGAAGACTCTATAAGTGGAAAAATATAGAAAAACTTGTTCTTAAGCTTCATAAACTTGCTTTGAATGTCAAAATATTGAAGAACTAGTATTTCAGCTGCTTTCCCCGGGACAGACACTGACAGGAAGAGGCAGCAGCTAATACAGTCTCTATTCCACTTCGAATATCATTGCTAATGGTGGAAGTGTTTTGTAGAGGCAACCCAGAGTTGTTAGATCATTAAAATAATGCACATGGCATATACTACAGTTTTGCAAGCCTTGGACACACATATGGGGCTGGTTTTAAAAGGTCTTAATCCACACCCTGGATCTAATAGAGCATTACTAACATAAAGGTGATGAATGTGAACATAGCATTCACCATCACGGGTATACAATTTGTTTAAGATCCTCTTTAATTTTTGGTCTACTGTGATTAGGTCTAATGTGATCGAGTCTCTTCTGAGAATTAATGCCAGTCTGAGACAATTCAGACAGCTGTCAACAGCAGGTAAAATACTGACTGCTCCTGACTACTTGAGAGAGCTCACTTCATTAATAGTCAAGCACCACATTACCTTCTCCAAATAAACTGGAGCTGTAGCTTTAGACATACACACAGCAGTGTATAGTGCTTCTGCTGTGGAAGGTGGTATTATTATAAATTATCAATCCACAAAGACACCATTTAGCTTAGAAAATATAACCATTGTGAATCAATAAATACATAAACAGTAAAAGAAAAATATGTGCATCACCCAGTAAAATGACAGCTCTGCTTTTTCAGCAGAAAAGCAGGACAGTTTCAGGTCTTTGTGCTGACCTCATTCATGGTTCAGTGTGATTATTTTCCAAGCCATTTAAGTCACATAAAAGCATTTAATTAATAAGCGCCCATCCGTTCACGGGATCCCCCTTCTTGTGAAGCTGAGCGTTATTTCCGAGCACCAGTGAGGCGAATCCTCTTAATTGAGAAGTGTCAGAAGAGGCATCCGCTAACAGACGGCACAAAATAAATAGCTCAGTGTGAGTCAAGACCACCCCTACCGCTAATTTCTTCTTTCATAACTGTCACCACTACCGGCAGCCGAGTCCATCTTGCGCCGGGGTCCCTTTTCCATTTACCGTCTGTCACTGCTAGCTCAGGTGTTCACGGATATTCATGCAAGTGCTTCTCGTGTAATTTATCACAGGAGTGTTGTTTAGTTGTGTTGATGAATGGATGGTAGGATGCAAACATGGTCAGGAGCCATTGATCATTAAACTTTCTTTGAGCAGACTCTGGGCAAATTTTGATATATCACCAGTGAGTTGAGAGTCAAAACAGCACAAAACATCCGGGCCTGTGGAACAGTGAGCTATCCTGTTATACATAGCTGCTTTTTAGTTAGAACTTGAGCATCGTTCAGAAAATCTGATTTCGTAAATTCTCAAAGGTTACATATTTCTTTACTGAAAGCTTAATATCCCCATGGGTGATTTGTTCACTCCTTTTGCAAGAAATCTGAATTTCCACCGACTTTCAGAGAATGACAGCCTTTTTGGGAAGCAGACTCTGTGGAGTTGGTCCTGCTTGGCGGAATATTAGATCACGTCTGTCAGCTGTTTGTTTGTGACAGCGCATGCGGGATAGTTGTAGAGCCTCGTCTGCTGACATCTGTCATCATCTTGGTCTTCCTCTGTGGGCTTGTTGCTGGAAAGACACAACACGGCCCTCATTGGCAACATGTCATGCAGAGGAGGCAGCAATCACATAGCTACTATGATAAACTAGTCTCACAAACACAAAGGAGTAAGGACAGTTTTTTAGGTATGAAGACGATAGTGAAAAGACCTACAGTGCCTTGCAAAAGTATTCATATTTATTCTATTTCTGTATATTTTGTCACATAGCAACCAAACGTTTCAGTGTGTTTTATTGAGCAGTGCATAAATGTGATGTGAGAGAAAAAAATACATGTTTCATGTCAAGATATTTTACAAATAAAATTCTGAAAAGTGTTGTGCCATATTTAATACCTATAAAAGAAATCTAATGCAACCAACGCATTGATGATAGAACCAGCCAATATGTGCATGGTGACTCTGGATGAACCACGAAGATCCACAGCTTAGATGTAAGAATTTATTATTTTGTTTACAGTCTACAATTCTGACTTCTATGGAAAAGTGGCTGGAAAACAATACTGTTCAAATAAAACCACAAGAAGTCCTGTTTAAAGCTTGCCAGAAATCTTGCAGAGGAAACAGCAAATGTAGAAGATTTTTTTTTTTTTTTTTTTTTTTTCAGAAAAAAACAAATAAGTCAGAAAATAAACATAAAAGAAACATAGTGGGAGTCTGCACAGGATGAAACTGGGGAAGATGTTCAACTTCCTGTAGTTCAGAGCATACTCATATGTTGGAAAGGTCTAGTCAAAGACCAGGTCTAAATACTATTGAAAATCAATGGCAAGAACATATCTAACAGAGAGCATCTGTTTGTGTGAACAAAAGTTATTTTGCAAAGGAGAACAGGGGAAATGTTTTGTCTCTTAATGTACAAAGCTGGCTGAGACATAGCCCAAATGGGTTCATGCCAAACCTTTCATTTGTAAAATATTAACAAAATCACAAGTTTTTGTTCAGGGTTTACAATTATAGCTACATTGTGTTGATCTACTACAAAAAATACATATACAATAAACTGAAGTTTGTGGTTAGAATGTGACAAAATTGACATGTAAAAAATATCTACTTTTGCAAAGCACTGCAAGCTTACAGATGATTTCATATGAAGAAAGAGAGAAGCAGAATAGAGAAAAACACAAACTGCTGGGAAGAATGAAAGTAACAATGAGCTAATAATAACCCACAAACACAGAAAGCATTTACTATAGGTGCACATCTGAGAAAGGACCACATGCTGGAGAAAATAATACGATCATTAACCATATGGCATCTGCTGCCTGCCATCTTTATGTATACTCACCTGCCATGCAGCGACATTGGCGGGGTGCCTGTGGTTATGAGCGTGCACATGGCCGTGCCGGTGTGCGCCTGCCTGCGCGTGTCCAGGATGATGGTGATGGTTGCGAGGCATCATGGTGGTGTGGCGAGGTGCACCGTGCTGCCGCTGAGTTGCTGGCATGTTCTGTCTGAGGGGCTGTGGAACCCTTGTTGGGGATTTGTGTTGGGTGTGTGTCTTGGGAAGGGCTTGAAACTGTGCCAGAGGGATAGGAGGAGGGGGAGGTGGCTGTTGACCTCCAGCAGCAGGAGCTTGAGTCTGCACTGTGCCAGAGTGAATCAGGGCCAACTGGGTTTGCTCTCTCCGATTTTTAAATACTTGAGCCCTCTCAGTGTGGGCTCTCACTGCAGCCTGGGTTAGGTTACTGGGATTATGCTGGGCAGGAGGCACTGGGACTGGATCGGCGCCCCCCTGACGCGGCTGGATGGCACCAGGCATGACAGGCTGTGTCTGACCTCGCCGTGTTTGGGCTGGTGCAGCTATGTTTTGCTGTGCTGTGTGGGGCTGCTGAAGGTGATTAGGATCAGCCAAAGCTCTTGTATCTGTGCCCTGTGGTGTAGTAAGTCCCTGTTGTGTTGTGGGTCCTTGTGACACAGCAGCGTGGCCTGCAGAGGCCTGCTGGCTCATGAGAGGCAATGCCTGGGGGTTATTGCTGTGAGTACTTTCCTGCCTGAGGGCAGTCTGGCTACCTCTGATGTCTCGCTGAGACCTTTCCCTGTCTGCACGGGGGTTTCTCTGTGTGTGGTGTGAGCGCTCGGGGAGCGTAACATTATTAGCATTTGGAGGACGATCAGCAGCATGATAGGTCTGTGACTGACTATCCTGTGAGGGTGGATCGAGTCTCGGAGGAGTTCTACGCCGCGTATCGGCTTGGCTCTGAGGCGGCAGTCTGTTTAGTGTCCGTCCCTCTCGTATGGAAGGATGGACGGTGTACTCTCCACCATAATCTGAATCGGCTACAGGTTGCATTTGTGCTCTTTGAGGCGTCCCGCTGGGGTATGCTGGTGTTCCTCTGAGAAGGTCCCATGGGTTCTGTCTCTGCCTGGATCTCGGTGTTGACTCATGTTGTCTTGACTCTCTGTCTGGTCTTCTATGAGGCTCTGGCGCCTGTTGATAGGTCTGTGTGTTTTCATTTCGCTGGGAAGTCATATTATTATTAAAATGTGTGTATCCAGTTGGAATAAGTCCAGCTTCATCTTGAAAATTTGGATTAACATGACCATTTAGTCTGTGGTTACTTGGATAGGACTGTCCTCCTTGTGTTGCAGCATTTAACTGCCTTGTGTCTCTGAAGTTGTTTTGCATTTGTGGAACACCATTAAAGCTTTGATTACTTGGTGGAGAAGAACTTTCTTGCAGAGCCTGTTGGCCATTGCCTGGATAGGAGTTGAGGTTGACGTTAATAGTGGGTATATGAGCATTGTTGTTTGGATTATTAGAGTTTGGCAGTGCATTGAGGCTGACTTGAACTGCTGGAGGCTGATTGCCACCTTGCCCAGGTATAGCCTGAATCAGAACGTTTGGATTTTGCTGCTGCTGCATGTTTGGAGCTGTGTTTACATTCTGAGAATCCATGTGTGTAAAAGCTGGATTGTCAAAGCCATCGTTTGGGTACGAGGTAAGATTTTGTGGAAATTGGTTTGTGCGAGTGCGGCTATTATTTTGCTGAACGTCAAAGTCACGCTGCCTGTTCAGAGTCCGCGTCTGTGGGCTTGCTGGGGTTTCAAGGTTGTTGGTGATTAAACGCTCAGGTTGGCTTGCTTGCCTGTTCGTCTGATGGAGCGGAGGCTGGAGACCTTGGTCCAAATTCCATACACCATTAGTTTGAGGATCTGGAGGCTTGAAGTGAGCAGGTGATAAATGAGGGCATGGAAGACAGAGCAAAAGAAAGATAGGGTCTATTTACGAAGGGGCCTTCAGCGGCATCGTAACGACAGAATAAAGACAAAATCAATAGTGAATCATGTGTAAACTTTGTGGTGGCTTACAAGAGGTCTTTGAATTGGATCTGTCTTCGGAGCAAACACAACATTTCTCTGTTGTTCCTGTTCTTTAATAACAAAAGAATAAATTGACATCTTAGGTCAAGAAAATTACTGTTGCATTAGAAATGAACATAAAAAAAATTACGATGCCTGTTTGACTACAGACTTACCTCTTCTCCTTCGCACACAAACAACGAGGAACAAAATAAGAAGCACAATGATTAGGAGGCCCAGGAAAGCGCCGATCACAATCCCTGCAACTTCCCCTCCATCAAAACAAATATCTGAAACAGAGAGAAGGGAGTTGTGGAGTGTGAATTAATAAAGGTAATGATTCTGGAGCTCAGACAGACAAGAGAGAGGGTGGAAGGAGAAAAGAACAAAGGGATGAGGAAATAACTACAGGAAGGAAGCAACAGTAGAAAAGATCCAAAAAGAAAGGAGAGAGCTGAGTCACTGAAGGACTTTGACCACAATCTCACTAGATCAATCTCCCAGGATGCTCCCTGTCCCTCTCCTGTCGTGAAGACAGATACAGCAGCGACTCCTAAAACCAACCGAGACCATCATCGGTCACAGAGGCAAGCATTCTCCATAACTCACCCACAACTGCCAAGTTGTAGCTCTGCGTCGACGTGCCCCTGGTGATGCTGTTTGTGGCTGTGCACACGTACTGGCCGCTCTCCTTAGTCGAGAAGGTCTGGAGACTGAGCACCCCGCTGTCTGGCGCCCCGGATGAGATGGGCTGTCCATCACGTTTCCATGAGAACGTGGCAGAGGGCAGCGAGGTAGACGTACAGGTGAGACGCACCACCTGGCCCACCAACACGTCCCCTCCACCGACGCATTCTTTTGGGGAGTCGACAGTCAGGACGGGGGTGTCAGGTCCATCTGGTCGATTATGATCACAAAACATTTATTACCAAACATGACATAATTCAAAGACCACATGATATTTAAAAAGCAGTGATTGACAAATGACATGTTCTGCTAAAGGGGGAATTACTGCATAAGTTAAGGCCCTTAGTTACCTCATTAGTCTTAATCACTGCAGTTAACCCTCTTTGATCTTTCTCAGCTAATGAGCGAGGGACGGGCGCTTTGTTTTTTTGTTTCAGAATTTAAAAACTGTATTTGCTGTGGGATTTAAGGCGAACATTTCCATTTAAAAAAAACTTCACATTGCTTAAGGAAAGGAACCACGACAGAAGTCACCATTTGGTTTTATGTTGCTAAAAACAGTCAGGTCCTATGTGTGTTGTGTGTTCAAAAATTGTTCAAATCCTGTCATGTTTTCCATTGTCTGACATGCCTCAGATTCATCTTGAAAGAATATCAAGAATATCATTATAAGTCTGTGAGCAGCTGTCCACAATTTCAAAGCGAAAACAGGTGTTTAAATCTTTCTGAAGGTGTTCACTTCCTTTTGTTTCAGATGTCCCAGAGATACTTCTTCAACTTGATGTGTAGTCTACAAACTGAGCATGACTAATAAATTTTGCACAATGCAGGGTGAATGGTAGCCACGAGGCAGGTCTATCCAACATGTGTGTCAAAATATGTTACAAAAGTCACATCTGTCTACCAAGAAGGACTATTTTTTTTTTTACTAGTAAAATATGTATTAGACAAGCCTGTTATCAGAAAGGTTGTGAGCGTCTTTTCTTAAAGACAATATTTTACAAAGAAAACTATTTGCATATTTACATTTCTCATGTTTTCATTTGGTGAATTCAGCAGTGACCTACATGGTAGCACACTTTAATGGTTATACTGGATTTCATTTCAGTATCAAAGTAAAGAGGGCTAAATGCAAATAAATGCCAAAGAATTGAGAGCTTAATGCTTTCAAGTTATTCACTACTTTAGTGTTAAACTGTCACATGATGTCATTTGTGGTAACAATGTGTCAACATTTTAAAAAGTTTAAGTGTCTTGTAAATTTGAAAGGCACTTAAAATTTGGAGCAATGCAATTAAAATATATTTTCAGAGGGTTTATGGTACCACGTACAACAACCTAAAGCAGAACTCCAATCAGAATCCACAGATGACATGAGATCTCCCTTGATGTCTAATGTGTTTTTGACCTTATAGTCACTATAGATTGCAATGTGCCTTTGAATTACAAAACAACTGGTCACTTTTGTCCATGTAAAATATGACGGCACCACTGTAAATCATGTTGGCCTGAAAACCAAGCCATTTCTAAGGTGTCACCAACCAGGAAAAGGACATTTTTCACAATTTTGCTGTTAAATTATAGACTGGCCAATTACTTTAAAAAAATAAAACAAGAAATGAATTGAGGTTGAAAATGATCATTAGTTGCACTTCAAGATTTATAAGCTATAATCAGGCAGCAGGAAAGCAAAAGGCCCAGTGATCAGTTAAATCACATATTTTCGCTGCAACCAATTCCTCTCAAGGATTTTTTTTGCGCCGCAGGGTAAAATAAAGACACTCAATTTTTATTTGCCTTCCATCTCCCAGACCCGAAATGTTTTGAGCCTTTTCTTTTTTTTTCTATTAGTTAAAGGGACCATTTTTCTGATCTAAAAGGACAATGATGCATTGCATAAGAATGGCAGTGAGATATTCTGCTGTAAGAACATCGTATCAGAATTAATGATGTGATCAGGACAAAACCAGAAGTAACACTGTGAGCTTCTGGAAGGATGTCTTGTGCGATCCGGGCGTAATTCAGCATGCAGCATGCAGTGCAATGTGGATAGGGAGATAAGCCTCTGCCATTTGTTGTGGTCACAGCAGATTAGCCGCCTCTTGTCTTGGTCAATGTAAACTCACAGTAGACAGTGAGGCTCTTTGTGGAAGTCTGGGCACTGACATTGTTGCTGGCGGTGCAAGAGTACTCCCCGGCATCATCACGTCTGGCTGGGTTGATTACTAAAAAGCCACTGGAGATGGTGATTCTGGAATCGGGTGTGATGGCTGTGCCATCTTTCTTCCACTGGGTCGTAACTTCAGTCCCACCGGTCCACGTGCATCTCAGAGACACGTTTTTCTCCTCCACTGCCGCTGAAGGGACAGTCAGACTTACCCCAGCTACTGGGTCTGCAAACAAAACACAAACGTTTTACCTAGGAGCTCAACAAAACAGAACAGTAAATGTAGATTTGCAGCCTGATAGCGCACTACAAAAGTTGGAGCTATGGAACAATAGGGAGCAGTTTGCAGTTTCTGCAGAGGATAATTTGTTGTTATCAAAGCAAGAAAGGGCTGAGAAGGGACAGCATTTAGCTAGAAGCACAGATGGTGAATAAGAGGGCAAACAATGCGGGTGGTAGCCAAGATGCCTCCTGGCAGACTGCCTAAGTTAAATAATTGGACGGGGACGAGAGGGGGCGTATGGATAGAGGACGGAGCACCGAGAGTAGAGGAACCGCGGCAGCAACAGCAAACAAACAAAAACATTAGAGCCACTACTAAACAGCCCTAATTACTTTCTCATAGCATCCGCATGAGTGTGACTCAGCAGGAGAATTTAATATTTCAGGATTTAAGCAGCCTCTGATTCCAAAGAACATCAAGTGAGTATGCAGGGTGTTCAGAGTCCGGCTCAAGGACTGGTTTGGAAAAACATGACCTTTCAGCTAAAACAGACTTCAGATAATTCAGTCAACCATCCATCCTAGTATTGCTGAGAGGGGAGAGTGAGATTGTGCGTCATCCTTCCAGTGTGGGCTGGAAATAAAGAGACACTCAGCTGTTCAGGCTCCATTACAGTACTGAATATAAATGAATGCAAATACATATCTACTGTCTCTACTTTCAGAACTGCTTTTAGATGATATTAGACATCTAAGAGCATGGGTTCTGAATATCAAACGGGTTTTAATTGGCATAAAGCCTGTAGCTACTCGTTTCTTCCCCGCCTCCTATTTCATTACTCTTACCTGACTGTCTGTGGGTCACTAATTTCATTATACCTCCCAGATTAATTCACAACCCTTCCTATTCTCCATCTTCTCTCTTTGCTCCCTTATACACTTTCTCACATACACCACCCCTTCTTTATTTGTGTTCAGATACACTTCTTCATTTCTTACCAAACACCTTCAGCTCCACGGATTGGGAGTTTTTCACCAGGCCTGTGGAAGGCGTGGGCGCCACATCCACTGTGTAGAATCCTGCATCGTTGAGTTTAGCAGCTCTGATTCGAAGCTGGGTGGCACTGATGGAGAGTCGGTCTTGGAACTGAGGTACCCTGTTGTCAGAAGGGCCAGATTGGGTCCACAAAGCCAGAGTAGCTCCGGTTTGGTATGCCCATGACATGGAGAAGACAGCGGCTTCAACCTGCACTGTGAACACGATCTCACTGCCTGTTTGGACCTGCACCAGAGCTGGGATGAAGCTGATTGGCACCGGGTTCTGAGCCAGGACTTTGGTAGAAAGGAGAACTAAAAGAAAAATAAAGGAGTAATATTAAAAAATTATACAAAGTACAAAAGATCTAGCATCGATTTTTGTTTGGGTAAATAATAAAACCACCACCAGGTAGAGCTACATCAGAAGTATTACCGTATGACGTACAAACTGATGGATACATAAAGGTTACTCAGCCTTTAAAAGGACCTATTAAATGGTACCAAAGCCCATCTTTTGCATGCTTTAAGAAATATATAAACTGTTTCAACATTAAAGTTCTATTTGTAATTAAATTACTTCTGACAGCATGAAAGAGTGGATGACAGAGTCTTCCCTCGGTGATTAAACATATAAATTTACTGTTTTTGATGTGGTTGCATAGTCTGCACTAAAAATCTTTCAGTTCAGTGGAATTAGTATCAGTTTCAATAGTAAATTTCTGAGATTTTTCCTCTTCTTCAACATCTTTGCAGCTGTCCATGGTGGCGAGGTGAGCTTCTATGCTTGTCCAACCTTGCTTGTCATAGTTTTTAATTCTTCTAAACTGCTCAGTTAACATATTGGGATCTAAATGTAAAAGTTAAATGTAAATGAAATGAAATGTTCTCTTGTTCTTTCAATTTTGAGGAGTAGCTAAGAAAAATGGGTCCCTGTATAATGTTATATTTACAAAACAGAAAAAGTGGTTACTAACAAATACTTATCAAATTCCTAGAGTTATCAACATAAAAATCAATAATGCATTTTTAAACAAATGCTCCAGTTACATTTAATTTAACAATAATTGCCATAGGTGCCTATAATTTTGGAAGTGGTCTCTTAGACAAGCAAAAAATATCTTATTCAATGGTGAATATTTCTTCTACTGAACATCTAAACGATAGGTTTTAAAGAATACTGACTGATTATCCTTCTGAAATGACAAAATAATGTTTTTGAAGCTTTTTACTCATTTTCACAAGAAGTAGGTCTGGCTGCATTTGAGATATAAATAAAATGTCATCATAACACTCCTGTGGTTTTAAAGTCCTTTTAATGAAATGCAGGAGAAAGTGTCACATCCTCCAGAGTTTTCTCTGGCTGTTTGAAGCATAATGCAGCACTGCCCCAATCCCAACTTGAGTTGCTCACTGTTGGTTAGCTGACTGAGAAAGCAGCAAAACATTTCTCTCACAGGAAACACAGCATGCTTTATTTATTAAGCTGTCTAAAAACTAGCAGCTTACTGCAGACTAGCTACAATACAGATAGTCGGCTAATTAACCATCTAATAACAGCTTGTCGACCTGTGTTAGTCTTTAAAAGGAGAAGTGCAAAAAGGTATAAAAAGGTAAGCTACTACTGAGGTGTTTGTTTTATATTTTTATTACATCTATTCCTCAAAATCAACATAGCCAATAGATATTACAGAAAACATAACTGTACTAAGATGGTGTGCAAAAACAGAAATATTGTTGCTTTTCTGTTTTAAATAAAAGTAATAAGATTATGCTTTAAATTCTGTGTTAAGTATTGCATAAATATATATTTTTACATTTCCAATACAACTTGAACGTATCTTTTTACTTTGCTGAAGATTCACAGTTTGGATTGTGAAAGCTTTAGACACATAGGTGTGCCATCTTTCCTTCCGCATTCTTTGACCATCTTGTTTGTTTGGATTGTGATTCCCAGCTAAACAACTAGCTTCTATTTTTATACTTATACCTTAAGCTTGTGAATAAAGAGTTCTGAACAGATAAGAACAAAATAAAAATTTCTGTCCTATGTGCATCATGCCATGTGTGAAGCAGTAGTAGCACTGCAAATCATACAGACCGCAATATTGCCGCCCATTTGGTTCCACTTACATTATGTTGCTCAGTAGAACACTTCAGTAACAATACTGGAGGTTAAAGGGCTTGAGTGCAATGAGTGCACTGTCAAGTGTTTTGTATGTGGACCAAAAGCTAAAACTTTCAACGACAACTCCCGCAAAGTACATGTACCACGTTGAATTCACAGTGTGATCACAGTATATTGAGCCACAGCCAATGTGGTATTTGATGCAAAAAATAAGCTTGAAAATTCTGCCAGAGCTTGAAAAAGACTTTCACCACACATTGATGCCAAGTAGAAATAAAACAAACTTTATTTGCATACGAGTTGTGACAAAAAAGAGGCCTCTACAACCTGAAACTCAGTTTGCAAATTCATGCAGAGAGGAGAACTCCAGAGAAGAGCACAGCAACGGGTGAAACTATGTGACTTACAAAACTAATAATACATCGACAAACCTGTCTGTATTTCACAGAAAATTCAATTAGTATGTCAGTACACAGTAATACATTAATTTTTAGTGGAGAGAAAAGGAACAAAACATAACCTGTGAAGTGCACAATACTTTTTAGACCCCTTTGATACCACTCCAATGCAACCATTTTGCTTCAGAAGTCACCCAATTAGTAAACAGAGTCTACCAGTCTTCAATCCTAAAATATGATATGAAACAGCATCCTGCTGTTTGTTTGCTTTTCTTCGGCAGACACAGCGCGGCTAAGTGAATGGACTGAGCTAAATGCAGGATAATCCTGGTAGAAAGCCTGTTGGAGGCTGGAAAAGACTTGAGGCTTAGCCAGATGTTCACCTTCTAGAACATAGAGACTAAATATGCAGCCAGAACTAAGCTGTGTTACAATCTTTGGCAAGACTGAAAAATGTTTCTTCTATTTAGTCTGTCTGAGATTGACCTATTTTTCAGTCACTTGAAGTGCAAAGGTGGTAGAAAGACACATCCAAACCGTCTTCCCACAGTAGCTGCAGAGAACTGACTCAGGGAAAATCAAAGGCATGCCATGTTTTAGATTTCAGTTTTAGTTAAAAAACATCTTTCCTTTAAATTGAAATTATGTACTTCATTGTGTTGTTCCACTATATAAAATCTCAGTAAATATATTCAAGTAAAAATGTGAAAAGGTTTAAGAAATATGAATCCTTTTGCAAGGTACTTTAAACAGTTTGTAAATGTTTAGGGGGTTATGTTTTGTGAAACAATAAACTGAATACATTTTATGTATCTTAAGGATTTATTGTTGTACAGTATCACGTATTCAGGCTAGAAAGAGTCACCTGAATCAGTGGTGCCTTTTTACTGGCATATAAAACCATCTAAGAGACCTCTGTCCACTAAACTACATGATCAGTCTCACTGGACTTTTATTGCAAAACCTTTAAAGAAGGAGAAAAAAAAATACAGCAACCTCAGTTACTTGACTTAGAGTTATAAACTAAAGGGTTAAATGCTTCAACCCTTTGTTGCATTTTCAAAGACTAATGAGTCATGAGAACAACACCCATGAGTGATGTAGCAGTTTATTGCTGCATTCAAGGACTGTTGGAAATCTTTTCACAAATACCAGAAGACTGATTAAGAGTTGGGTAAAATTAAGGAAAAAGTATATATGCTCATTTTTAATCTAGCTTGAGATGTAACCCTTAGGTTGTTGGCCAGGTTGCCAACTGCTATTGATGACAATAAGGCAGACTTTATATCACAGAAAGAAACAATTTGATATTTTCTTGCTGAGCTTCAGGTTTTTCTGTGTTGATCCAAAGAGAATGAAATTTTAACCTGACAATCGATCTCTTCAGCTTGAACAATTGTTTTTGTGTTTGTCCAAAGGTTTATATCTCTGATTCATCCAGAAAACCACGTATGAGAGGCACAGCAAAGATTTAGAAGGAAAATTCAATTTTTGTAGACATTTCTGCTTGGATGGCTGTTTTGTGGGATCTTTAGACATCAGCCAAATGTGTATTTAATAATTTGAAAATGTTGCTAATGATTACTTCAATTATTATCTGTCATGCATGAACAACAGCCCTTAGCTAATGAACAAATTAAAATAGAATTTACATTCCAAGAGATAATTGTCTTTGCTCATCTCACTGCTGCAGACACTTAAAAATTGATAATTGTCGATATTATACTTTTCTTGTTTTTTTTTGCATTTTCTTGGTTCACAAACATAAAACACAATGCAGTTAACATATGACACTACTAATACTACTACTTTGGTATAAGGCAGCTTATTTTCCTCCTAATAATTTCTCCCAATCGTTTTCCTAATCCTTACTAATGCACCACTTGTCTAAAAATTTAAGTACAATTAATTTTCTTAAGATGAGCTTGGATTTAATTTAATAGTCAAACGCTCCCATTTGTTTTACACATTGGGGAGAAAGAATGGTTTCATGCATGTAGCAAATATTTTAGCACAATTCTGTAAACTTTAATTATTTCTTAACACCCATTTCTCATGTTGAATAATTATTTATAACTAAACAGACACCTAAGGTGGCACAATTTTAACTTACAGAGCTTAGAGATGTAGCTGAAAAGTAGTTAGCTCTTTTTCTCTTAATTTAACATCACTTTGTTTTTTTATTGGGGGTTTCTCCATTCAGCTCTCGCATTCCTGCAGATGGCCTAACAATCCACTTATCGACCTCCTCCTGTATTTTTTCCCACATTCTTCCACAAGACCCTATGATAAACTCCTCTACTTGGGCCAGGACCTCATCCTCAACTCATAGAAAGTACTCTACCTTTTTTTCTGGTTTGAGGTTCAGAGGTGTTGATTTTCATCTCAGCACGACTATCCACCATATGACCGAGCCTTTGACAAAAGAACACGCTCTTGAAGAGGGGAAATTATGTGTCGACTTTTATAAGAAATAATATCAATCAAAGCAACATAAAAGTTGCAGGCCCGTAGGCCTTGAGGACCGGAGTTCCTCTATTTGACTAACATGTTCTCCAAATAGAACGAAGACATGTATACATTCACAAACACAAAGTACAAGATCTAATTTAAGCAGGAGACTAACAATGTGACACGAAGAGAAGACAGTATGAGAGACCCCTGATCTTGACTGATTGTGCAAAAAAAATTAATAAATAAAGGTCCTTCTCCAAGTGTTCTTCAGTCTTAAGAAATATAACGTATGTAAAAGTGAAACGACTGCAGTATGATTTTGTTTAAACAAATATTCCTTAATGTGGGATATTTTTCTCCCAATGAAAAAATGTAAGTTACAATAAAAGTTTGTTTTATATAAAACTTTCCATAGTAATAATTTACACTACTGCAATAAAATATTGAATTAGTTTAAAGTTTTTAGTACATAATTTCCAGGGAATACCTAGGAGAGCCAATCATTGTGAAAGTCGGAGAAAATCAAGAGAACCAAATGACTGGGTTGAGCTCTTCCTATATATGATTAATTGTCCTTGGCAACTTACCAAGTACAAGAAGTAATTACTGTGTTTTAAAATGTCTGTACATCTTAAATTACCTATTGCTTTCCTGAAAATCAATAATGACATATTTCTACGTTGAAAATGGATTTTAGAACCAGTAATTGACCCTCTAAAGGCATCACGTCCATCACTGGTTGGTTCACAGGTAAGAATGTAGCCGGGCAGGTTTGGGAGCGCGAACCGCGACTGTTTTATTTACGTGCCTGGAATATTTCAGCGGTCCAACCCTCACTTGTTCAGTGTATTTTCTATTGTTTTATTTTATTATTTTTTTCACTGAAAACACTCCATCGAAACTACTCAGAGACTAGTATGGGTGTTACATGGATACAACAGGAAGAAGAGAAGAAACTGATGTAGCAAATGATTTTTACCTGCCAGAGACAGACTGGTGGAGAGCCAGCGTTTCATTTCGTCAGTCAGGCCAGTCTGTGGTCAAATAACAAACAAAACTACCTTAAATGCAAAAGTTTGCGTTTTTAAAAGTTTAGCAGTCATTTGATCACAAAATGCTATTAGAGATATCTAATCACAAATTATTCTTTGCTTTCAACACAACACAACACAAACAGCGTCTTTCAAATTTAGACGAGACTATAAATGGTTGTATAACTCTTACCAAAAGGCTTTCGTCCTTCCCTCATGTTGTTTTTACACCGATACTGCTTCAAATATATTGCTTGCTTCCTAATGTGACAACTTCCTGTGTCTGCTTCACCTGTCATCGCCAAGTCACACCTGTGTCTTAAAGGGCCAGGACACGTTTACATAACTGAAAGTGACAGCATTCCTGGGAAACCCCTGCAGTGAACAAATGTGGCGCATAAGTTTTACTAGCTATTAAAACCATTTTCAAATCAGTTTCCATTAGGTTTCAATGTGAATTTGTTTTTATTATTTAGGAAAAACCTTTCTTCTCTTGATTCAAATGTGGACCTCGCTGCAGCAAACAGAAGGGGGAGGAGACGGACCACTGTCAGTCTCATAGCTTATTTGGAAATGGGACTATTGCACTCCGGAAGTGCAATAGTGCAATAATATTTCCTGTATTATCGGCGGTCTCCCGTTTTTATTTTCTTTTGAAATCTGTGATACATCTTCACCTTTAGGAATAAGTTTAACTCTCAGCATGTATTTGAAATTCTCTCTTTTATTTACTTCAGCGCGGCTCAGTTTTTAAATTCCGTAGCTTTCTGAGTACTTCTTAATATACACCTTATTTGCATCTTTTCGGGCCTCTAGAGGCTTGGGGTGGTAATACAACTAATATAATTACATTACTAAATCAAAATACCACAAAGTCTTTATTATTTATTATTAATTCTGGCATTACTGGAACCGTAAAAGATAAAGTCTTTCACAAAACACCATACCTTTTCATTTCCTTTAGGAAGTAGAGCTAATTAAGTGACATAGACAAGACCTGAAAGTGGTCCCACTTTCACTCCTGCGTTGAAACTGGTTAATTTTAAAAACCTCAGATCATTCCTGGACAGTCAGCTCAATTTTGTTGAAAACACTGGCTATATTTTTAAGAAATGTTTTCAGAGACTCTATCTTTTAAGAAGACCCAGTGATCTTGGGGTTACCTAACTAGAAGACTTAACATTTTAACTTGAGTTTTAACTCATCTCAAGTTTTAACTGTTGAATGTTTTAACTTTTCAGCTGGTTTGGTTACATGAGCTGCAGACTAACAGACAATCTTTTAAGAATACTTTCAATAGGAGGTAAAATAGTAGGTAATAGTTTGAGCTCATGAAGGCATTATTGTGTTCCTCTGGTAACTATAACATCTATTAGAAGTTATTTATTGACAGTGCAATAATTATTCTTATCCAAACTTCATGATAACATTTACATAGCATCCAAAGTGTTTTACTCGATGCACAAATTGTTGATATTGTGATTCTGTGAATGAGTTTTATTTTATCGTTTTAGAGTCGAAGAAAAATTTCCACCTTGGAAGACTAAATAGTTTAACCATATTTTTTTCTATATATAATACTCTACCAACAAAACGTCTCAGAATAATATACATGGCACAGTAAAATAAAAATGTGAATTATTGCTTGTATCTATTTAACAACCCTGGTTATTCGTCTGTGAACCTAATTAATTTGATCGTTATTGACTTTTGCTCAATTAAATTTCTTATGTATACATTGTAAGTGGTATTTTTATTATAGTTAGTCATGTTGTTTTTCATGTCTTATTTCTTTTGCTCCTCCTATAATTGATGGTGATATATAGATATTATTTCTAATGTATAAAGGTATTGTTTATGTCACTTAATCAGCTCTACATCCTGAAGAAAATGGAAAAATATGGTGTTTTAGAAGATTTATAAATATTATAACTGTCTCTCAAATCTTTACATTTCCAGACTTTATTAACTTTTATTATTTAATGTTTGTATTTAAATGTTTGACTTGACCTTTCCCACCTTCTCATTTGAAACCTATTGTAAGTTTTACTGTTTTAGAAAATCTTTTCAGACTAGTTGACTCAGCAACAAAAACTCATGTCTAGTTAGCCATAAGTTTTGTTTTATTTTGTTGTGTGCTTTCTCTGATATTGTTGATGCCATTGTAAGATGTATTGAAAGATTTTCTTTTATATTCTGTTACTAAATAGTTTTGTAAGTTTCAGAGATGTTTCAGACCCTTGGTAAATTGCCTCCTGCATTAATAATCACTCTTGCATTATTTACACTTCCTCCATAGTTCACCGATTGAGTTAAGACAAATGATTAATAGCCCTCTTGGTCCATCCACACAAGCTTAGCATACTTTGACACCGACGTCAGGATGCTGATGTGAGCTGATGGCTATCACTTTGCGCATGGCTGACATGCACCATAAATCATCCACTGACATTACAGTTTGTTTTATTTTTCATACCATTCAAGAAAACTCTACAGATCGTCATGGTTGAGTAGGGACAAAACAGAGCTTGTTATAAATGTTTTTTGGTCTTTACTGCACATCCTCACCCTACATGAACTCCGGCTCAAGTATTCCTCAGAAAAAATCTCTATTATAACATGGAAACAAGAGTGAGAAACTAGGCCAGCATGTGGCCAGCACTCAACAAATCCTCCTTTCTCTCTTTGCTCTTCCATATTCCTCTTAAAAATGATTGCTTCCTTTTTCAGCTGCATAAAAAAATCAAGTTGCAATTGTCATTGCATTGTCAGTATTTGCAATATTTCAATGCAGTGGATTGATTTGATGCAGGTACCCTGCACTCACACAATGCATGCCAAGAATACATCTGGTAAGTTGGATGGATGCTAACTGCCCTCAGTACCCACTCCAGATGTATATCTCTAGTGGCGGAGATGCTCAGAGAAAATGTTCAGGACACTGTAATTTTGGAAAATAAAGAAAATTGGATAATAGTATTTGTTTTTGACACTACATTATTCAGTAAAACTATCATAATCACATGTTTTTCTGTTATGCAAACCACTTCTGCTTTGTCTCTTGCTCTCACACAAGTCAAATTTTTTACAAAGCTCATTTCTAACATTTATTCTTTACACAAGAGTTGCAAAAACTAAATAATTAAAGTAGCATTAAAAAGAATAAAAGACAGATTGATAAAATTAAGGAAGATGTTACTCAAGGTTTCTAAGCTAATACAAAACAAAGCCGCACTTCTTTATCTCTCATCAAAGCACTTCAGTTGTATTGATCTGGAGTTCTAGGTCAGGCCAGAGATAGCGTCGCTGACCACTTCCACGTAGTAGGTCCCTGCATCTCAGGGCTGAGCATCTCTGATTCGAAGCTGGGTGGCAGAAATTGTTCCAAATGGCTGAAAATCCTCCAAGTCAAACTCCTAGGATGACTCATTCTTGGTTTCTATGTGTCACAGTAGAGATTCCAATTACAGTTAGCACTATAATTAGGATTTCACCTACCAGTTTGAACATATACTGGTTCAATCTGGAACTGGACTGGTGTTTCCTCAGGGATATTATCTTTTTCTCTTAGAGTGGAAGGAAGTGAAAATAGAGATTTCTGTTAATTAGGCTAAAGAAATTTTGACGGTGCCTCCCACGACTACTAACTTCTGGCCTTTGACAGCTTCAGGAATCCGGAATCTATATTTATGATAACCTTTCTACTTGTTATTTCTATATTTATGTTAATCTTTCCAACTCACTTTGGTTCACACATGTGTTTGTGTGAACCAAAAATTTAACATTGCTTAATTAGCATTTGGATTCTCTTTTCGTATTTGTGATTTCTGCTTGTATGAAGGCCAAAAGAGATTATGTCCTTTATCTGTTAGATTAGTGCCACCCACTGGATAATTCCTGCTAACTACACTCCTCTGTGGACAAAGAGCTCTGTGGGAGCCACAGCTGTGATTACTGTGATTATTCATAAATCATATGTAAAATGCTGAGAGATTTATGATTACTTTTACATCATTTTTCTCTAAGCTGCAGGTTGTGCCTCCTAAGGAGAGGAACAGTTGCTGTTCTGAAGCTCACAGATTAAAGTGTTGCAATAAAATGAAATCAAATGTCAGTTTTCGTGTGATTCCCCTTAACTTTTCCCAGAGAACAAAACTGTAGGCATTTCCCTTTACATGCCTGAAGATATTTTTCAGTAACAATAATTGGAAGAAATAAGAATAGAATAAATCATGTCCTCTGTGGCTTCCGCTTTACAACATAAAGCCAACACAATGTACTGTGTCTGCAGCCATAAACGTTTTGTGAAGAAAAAGAGGTCCAGAGTACAAAGACCATTTTGTCCTTTCCTCCTCCAAAGAATACTTTCGCATTTTATCTCTGTTTACAAACATTACAACACAAGTTTCATGAATGTCCGGAGCTGAACATGCTGCATTGTTGAAGGACTGAATGTTGGGGAGCAGAGCTTTGGTCACAGGTCAGAGAGAGTTTTATGTTTTTTTACTGTTGAAAGTTTGCTTATAAAAACTACAAAGAAGAAGAAGGAAGGACTGGATATACAGAAACACTGGGGTGGGGAGTAAAGAGGAAGGAAGCAGGTTTAAAACCAGAGACAGCTGCAAAACACGCACTGACTGGACAGCCAGCGAAGACAAGAGGTTTCTTTTTCTCTGTTTTTGAGAAAAATCATCTCCTATTATGTAACCGAAAGCACTCCGGAGGTGCTTCATTTGGGGCCATAGATCTATTTTCAGTCTGAACCGTGTTCCTCTTAAACACTCTGAGAACACAGAGTGAAAACCTCCGCGGTACTGTTCGCCTCATCTTTCCATTGGTAAGGTAAGTCTTTCTCTTCCTGGTTTTGTTGGGTTAAATTCTCTGTAAATGACAGGAGAAAATTCCTAGATGTATTTAATGGGATGCAGGTTGTGTTCCTGAGCTGTTATCAGTGTCTTCCCTCCTTGTGTTTTGATGCTCACTGTGCTTCAGGGGTTCATTTTTTCACTTTCTATTTTAAATGAAAGTTTATGGCAGCAGAATGGTCTCTGTTTTGTTTCCAGCTCCTAATTTTTGTGCTGCACTTCTTTGGATTCTTCACACACACAAAAAAAATAAAAATTCAGGGAGGAAAAAGAAGCATGTACTGAGCATTTGTATTCCACTTGTTACGGTGGTGAACACTGCCTTAAATGTTTATATATTTTCTCTGGAGGTGATGTTATTATTTTTTTCTGTTTTGGCTCCCCTGCTGCCTAAGTACAGAGGAAATTGTGAGCTACTGCTGTTGCTGGTTTTGGACAAATTCCTCTCTCTCTGCTTTCTTTCAGCACCAACAGGTGTTATGGATCTGCAGTGTCTCCGATGCTGGAAAGTTTTGCCACTTCTTCTGTTGTGTAAGACTGTTTTTGTTCTAATAATCATCCGCATTATTTTTGATTGAACTTAACGAGGGAAACTAAGCTGCTTTTCGAAAGTTTCTCTGCAGGGTGAAGCAGCAGAATACTTTTAACATCATCAAAGAAAACAGAAGTGGAAAAACTTTAGATTCTGCACTCTTACATAAAGGGAAGACTTCTCGTTAGCTGCCTATTGCATTAGTAACCTCAGTTCTGTTATTTACATGTCCTCCATAGTCTGATGATCAGGTTAAGACAAATGATTAATAGCTCTTGTAGTGCATGCATGTAGCCTTAACAGGATTTGACACAGACATCAGGATGCTGATGGCTATCAGATTGCACATGGATGACATGCACCATAAATCATCGCCTGACATTATGTGACAGACAGTATATGCCTTGCATATTTGTAGCATAAAGATCAATTCACTGCATCACAGTATGTTTTTTTTTGTGAACGTTACTCCATGTAATAAGAAAAACAGACAAAAAAAGAGCTTGCAGTAACAAGTTCCCCCGTCTTGTTCTCAGTGCCAGGTAGAGTTTGGTGTATGTCAGTTCACATCCTGAATGAGCAGCCTGTCCACGTAATCCCAGGCTCCAAGCTGGTTCTCACAGCTCGGATCGAGAAGAATTTCTGGGAAGAAATTTCCATGATAACGTGGACACGGGAGCCTGAAACTGGACATGATCGGACCAAAGTGACACTGGCTTCGTGTCCTGCCAAAAGCCCAAAGTGTTCTGGGGGAAGGCCAGATGTGCAAGTGAGTTTGAAGCAGCAGGAGACAACACTTGAGATGAACAGATACAGCACAGAAGACAGCGGAGAGTACTCAGTGACTGTAATAGATCACTCAGGAGCCAATGCCACTGGACGCTGCATCGTCAGGGAATACGGTACAGTATGATGCGCAACATTTAGAAGACATTAGTTATGCTTTATTGTCAGCTTGTTGCACTGAATTTGTTCAAGTTACCATCCTTTTTTTAAAACAAATACTATATGAGTTGGCTTTACATTAACAAAAAGTGACAATAGGGTGTGTATTTAAAAAAATAGGATTATAGGTTTGCATGCCATATTTAACTAGATATATACAATTCACATAAGGTCACATGTATCGTAGAGGAGACAAAAATCCACATGCGAATGAAAGAAAACTTTCCACATGTGGAACATTTTCCTGCTTATTTCATGTAACTTTAACATTCCCATGTGTTTTACATGTTTCTAAATGATAACATTTTCAAGTGTTTCAAAAATTGTGGAAACTTGTTCCACATTTTTTTACAAATGTGTTTCACATGTCAAAACACATTTACTCTCTAAATGTGAAACAAATGAATAATGATCTTCATCAGCAAATTCAAAGAAGCTTCAAATAAAGTTTTCACATGAATGCAACTCTGGCTATTAAACACAATTAGTCTTTCTGACAAAACATCATTGTCCCAAATTTTATTTTCTGGTCTATCTGTTATTTGCCATTTAAAGCCTGTAGATTACTTCATTTTGCACAGTCAGTGGCTACAGTCTTTTCTGGGAGTGCAGCACATTTTCACAGTCTTCAGAAAGGTCAGCAGATGTTGAAGCCATTAAAGTGCAACAGTTACTTGTATTTTTGCATAAAAGCAGTTGAAGTGATAATTTGGACTTTCTGGTTTTACATTCAGCAGACTCAATAGTGCTGTGAATTTCCCTTAACTTCAAACCAGAATTAGTTGTGTTCTTCTGAAAGTGAATGTCTCATTTAAAAATGTAACACTTGAAATTAAATTTCTCAAAGGCTTTGTTCTCCTGTTTCTCCTTTTTGTTTGTGTCTCTCCAGATGACTCCTCTCTCACTGTAGCTTTCCAGCTTTCAGTTTTCCCTTCATCCCATTTTCAAACTTAATACCTCCCTCTCTGATCTCATTATTGGCTTTGAACCTGAGCCAGTCTCTCCTGACAGCATTAAATGTCTCTCAAGGTTCTTTGTCTTGGACCCTCTTTGACAGCGTGTACCATTATTCCTGCTCTATAGCAGAAAGAAACCCACAGCAGAGCACTTCATACCTCTCGTTTCCATCCATCTCGCAGTTTTACCTACTTGCCTGTCATCATTTTTGACCTCATCACAGTTTCTGTGTCTGTGCAGAGGCAGTTCATCATGTCTCCGTCAGCATCAACGTGTCTCACTCCCTGCTGGTTTGCCACGAGGCATGGGGGACAGACCCCAGCTTCAGCTGGCTGCACGAGAGAGCTGCCATCACCCAGCAGGTGGGAAAAGTCTCCAAGGATGGAGACATGCTGATTGTAACCATGACTCCCATTTGTGGTCACTTCACCTGCATGGTTGGCAACAAGTTGGGATACAGCTCTGCCACATACACTGCAGGTATGAGAATACATTCACACATATGATGTGCTTCTCTGACCTTTCCAAATATTTAAATGCAGTTTGGATCAGTGAGAGTATGAGTTTTATTTCTGCACCAGTCATATGTTTTACTTCAACAATGGGGTGTAGAATATATGGCTAATTATGAACATCATTGCCTCTTTAATCACTTTTAGAAATTAAATTTTAAACTTTAAGACGTTTTTGACACGCTTAAAAATTCCTGTAAAATTAATATAAGTGAAGCATTTTTTTTATTAGATTCTTATCCCCACATTATTATGTACACACACAATTAGGAAGACAGTAAGTGATGCACATAAAAAAGGTTAAATCTTTCTGTTGGAGAAGTGAAAAGAAAGACAAAAATATCCTTCTCTACATAGCCATTTGATAAATTTAAATGTTTTTGTGAAATCCACTTATTTCTGTAGCTCTACCATTATGTGAAAGGTATCATATAGATAAATTAGACACCAACTGATCTTTTAACACCTTAATTTCTATTAATCATAAATTTCCCACTTAGAGCTATTGAAAACAAATTTAAAATTATAAATCTCCATCAATCTCATATCATAGACCAGTAAAATAATATTCTTCAAAGAATAAAGTTGAGCTTAATGAAAGGTATGTTTAGTACCTGCTGAAAGGTTGTTATTTTTGAAAAGGCACTTTTAATCTAACAAACGAGACTCATTGGGACCTTTATTCTAATTTATTGAATATGATGTATGTGTGCAAAGTGAGATATCCTCACTAGGTATTGCAGCTGAAATTACAACAATAGATAGTGTTGATTCACAGACACTGAATAAATAAGTTACCTCATTTATTCATTGTTTTATTACATTTTGAAATCTATATCTCAATTTCTGTATTTTTCACAATAAATAACATTTTGTGTTGGTCTGGCACATAAAATACCACCTGGTGGATGTAAAGGGACCAAATGTAAAAAGGCTGAAATCATATGATTACTTTTCCGTGACACATGATGTATAAAGAATTTGCTTTACAAAGTGTTACTTTTACTTTTATTACCTAAACAGGAAGATCACAGCGAATATAAATGTGTTTGTTGTCTTATTTAAAGTCAGCCTCTCTTTTTGCTTCATGGATTTTCCGACATCAGACTCCCTACCTTGTGTCTGTCTGAGCATCCTGGTTGCACTTTGTTCTTGGGTATTGTATCTCCTGTGCTGTTTTTCTGATAAAGGATTTTCCACAGTGTGATCAATAAATCACTGTCGCTGGTTGAGCTGCTGCCCGCTTGCAAAGCCGCTAAACAGGCGAGACAAATGCAATTGTCTTCCAAAGAGCATGATGATCCAAAGGCTGTCTGGGCACTTTCTGTTATCTTCTTCTGTTTTACAGAGTCTACAGACTTGTTACAGTGAACCTTTCATGTGTTTTAGAGGAGACATGTCAGATGTCTTGTTTGGCTTTCCCTTTTCATTGTGTTTTTTCTTTCTTCCTGTGGCTCATAGCACCTTGTGAAAGTGGGGGCAGAGGGACGACGACTGCGGCTGTGGTTTGTCTTGTCCTCCTGCTGCTGGTGTGTGGAGGAGTGCTGGCATTTCTCTTGTGGAGGTACAGTACCAAACACAAACATTATGTCAGACACAAATCTTATTTCAGGCTATGCTCAGAAGATAAAGCAAATGCTGCAAGAGAGAGAGAGAAAAAGAGAGAGAGAAAAAAAAAACAATAATAGTACGGGCAGAGTAAAACAGAAAAATACAACATGGCATCCTCCCACACGCTAAGCAACATGACAGGCCAGGTTGCATCTGCTGACAAAACAATTGTCATTTTTTTACTTGAGTCTGTTCCCCGTTTGTCACTGCTGTTTGATCTAAATTGAACACTTTTTTTCCAGGAGGCGCAGGGAGAATAACATGGGAGAGAGGTTGTACGAACACACAGAGGCTTTTTAGATACAATCTAAAAAAGATCTGAGCTGTCGCTAAAAAGTCTCAGAGGAGAACAGTGGACGGGCCGCACATCGAGGGTAGAAACTTCCTGTCCTGTGAGCAGTATGACCTCACGCTGCACAGAAACAATGTGGAGAGTGAACTGCTTCCAGACAAATATAGAAAATACCTACAAGTGGATATTCAGCTCACAGTGCCTCCTGCTCTGCCTGAAAATGTTTTTTTTAAGCAATGTTTAATTTTATTTCTTAATGTTTTGTTGTCAGTAAATTACATAAAAATTTATTATATGAAGTTTAACGAAAATTAAATCTGAAAGAATAGGATGCTTGGATTTTCATCTATGCTAAGGTGAGATTTCCTCTCATTTGCTTTCATTTCCAGGGTTCACTTTTCAGCTTACATCCACACACATTTAGAGCTAAGCAGCAAAAGCAATTGAAAAGGACTTGATTAAAAGCAGATCCAGCCCAAGGCCGGGTTGCTACACATTTATGAAAAGTCTGGAGAAGTCTGGAAATTGATTCAATCTTTTTTTAAGTCTAGATAACTATGAAAAAGTAATTAAATTTAAACACTTATTGCGTTATCTAAGAGATGAAAATATATTTTGTAAGATCAAGTGCTTTTCAGAATAATTTATGCTCAAAATACAGGGCAGAGGTGCAGGGAGAGATTCAAAATCAAAGCAAATTAACAGAAACGATCAGAGTAAAGGATCACAAATTGTGCTTCAAAGAAACTGTGTGTGTGTTACAGATTTAAAATGTTAAGACTAGATGCCTAAAAAAGCTGTGAAATAGCCCTTTACTCCAATGTGTTGTGTTAAAGATTTGTGGAATCTGAGGTTCATGTTTTGTCCTCAAATATCTCAAATGTTTTTTTTTTTGTTGTTGTTGTTTTTTATTTTTATTTTTTTTAATTGCTATCTTAGTCTAGAAAAGTATGAAAATTGAAAAATTTTTAGAAATCCTGTTAACAAATGTTAATTTTGGGTCTCCATCTACCACTGCACCACTGGCCTCACTTTTAAAACATCCATGCTTGATTTAGTTTTTTGTTTTGTTTTACATCTTAAATTCCACATCAGGGGCCAGGTTTGATGCTGTTTTTATGAGCAACCATAAAAAAACGGATCCCTGATATGTTCATAAGCTGAGTATATAAAGCATTATCTCTATTCAGACTTAATTAAACCATGACTCAGTTAACATAAGTTTGTGAAACAATTTCTTGTTGAAGCAACCAAGGATCTGGTTGCTTAAACTGAGGTGTTTGCCTACACCTCAGCTGTCCCTGCCTTGAAGCTTCAAAAAAAGAAATGCCACAAAAGCTCTACAAGGAAAACTGGTTGAAAAGTACCTGTTGTAATGTCAGATTATTACATTTATAACAAGGGAAAAATGTTTTATTATAAGTGAAATAATAATAAACTCAAACTAGATCAAAAATACCTGGCAAGATATTATGTTTTTGCAGTGAGGGGCTATTTTGTAGGGTATTTTGTACTTTGTAAATGAATATACAAATTAGAAGTGCATTATAGGGGTTGTGACAGATTTCCATGCAGAAAAAGTTTGTGGTGAAAGTTATTTTCAAACTTTATGGCAGGAATCCTGAGTTTATTTTTTGCGTCCAACCCACCATTGGCTGCGGCTCAATATTTTGTGATCACCCAGTGAATTCACAGTTTTCATTTTGTTTTCTGTCAGTTTTTGTTTTTGCTCCACAAACTGAACAAAGAGTTCTTTGTGAAGATCCAGATAATGGCAGAGCTGTGTCCAAAAATAAGACTGGACACATCATCATGTTCTGCCTTATTTTGACAGTGCACTCATTGCACTTGAACCTTTTAGCCTCCAGTATTGTTTCTGATGAGCTCCAACAAGCCACATGAAGGAAGTGGCTTGTTGGAGCCACTTCCTTCATGTGCGGGACACACAGGTCACGTGCGGGACACACTTTCTTGGGTGTGAGAGGAAAGTGGAACAAAACAACTGTCATCAAAGTTTTGAAATAGCTTTGGAGTTTTCCAAAGCTGAGTTATGTTTTATGAAAATATGTTTTATAATTTAACAAAAAAGTTGCTGCATTTTAAGTAAAATCTCTATAATATTGCCAAACTTTAAACTGATGTGATAGATAAGATCTTCAGGTCCCTGAGGGCGTATCCTGGTGCTGAGCAGACAGTGATGAAATATTCTGAAAATCAGAAGAAAATGTGTTTAATACAAATTTCAGCTTCATATTGTGAGTCTGCTTCCTATCTGCAATAATTTCCAGTCAAAGAAATGGAACATACATCAGCAAAGTTTGCAAATGAAACATTTAAGAAGTAAATTGTTTCTCTAATGCACACTTCAGCTTTTTGTTAAATTACAGTCTGCTACAAACCTATTTTCCCATTTCTGGCTGTGTTATTTTTGTTTGTTTGTTTCTTTGCCAGTCCTCATGATATAAACAGCTACAAATGCAGCTGCAGGAGAAGCTCACATATCAGGTGGAGGTGAACCTAAAAGATGCATAATCCAAGCTGGAGATATACCAACATGTTTTATACAAAAAAAATCTTTTTTATTGTCTTCCTTTCTTGATTATTAGTTTTTTTTTTATTTAGAATGTATGTTGATTGAGCCTTGCAACAAAATTTCACTCAATATGTATAATATAAATGTATGAATGACAATAAAGTCTGTCTATCTCAGAGATAGGAACCATAATTGGCAGCTTAAAAGAACAGACATGTTTCCCCTGGAGACTCTAGAACCTAGCGAAATATTTTTCAGCCAATCTGCAGACATTGAGCTAATGTCACAGACAGTCACACCACAGAGCAAGAAATCAGCACAGGCACAACATGTTATACCATCACGCTAGTTTGAACATGACAAATTGCTATATTGTGCTCCTGTTTACTGCCAAACCTTCTGTCAGCACACTAAAAATAGAAATGTTATTAATACATATTTAGATTTGTTCATCTCATTTTCTTGAAGATGAATTGAAATGTTTTGAAGGAAATAAAGAGATTATATTGAGACAATACAAATCATTTTGAAGAATAAACTGTTGAGACTGAGCTTTAACTCCCACCTCCGACAGAACTTTGAACACGTTCCAGGGGAAGTGGGGGACATTGAGTCTGAGTAGACCATGTTCCGTGCCTCCATTGCTGAGGCGGCTTGTCGGAGCTGTGGCCGCAAGGTTGTCGGTGCCTGTCGCGGCAGCAACCCTCGGACCTGTTGGTGGACACCTTCCGTGAGGGATGCTGTCAGGCTGAAGAAGGAGTCCTATCGGGCCTTTTTGGCCTGTGGGACTCCAGAAGTAGCTGATGGGTACCGGCAGGCGAAGCGGCATGCAACTCAGGTAGTTACCGAGGCAAAAATTCAGGCGTGGGAGGAGTTTGGAGAGGCCAAGGAGAAAGACTTCCGCACAGCTTTGAGGCTATTCTGGTCCACCATCCGGCGTCTCAGGAGGGGGAAGCAGTTCAGCACCAACATTGTTTATAGTGGGGATGGTTTGCTGCTGACCTCAACTAGGGTCGTTGTGGGCCAGTGGGCAGAATACTTCGAAGACCTCCTCAATCCCACCAACATTGAGGAAGCTGAGCCTGGGGACTCTGGGTCAGGCTCTCCAATCTCTGGGGACAAGGTCGCCGAGGTGGTTAAAAAGCTCCTCGATGGCAGGGCCCCAGGGGTGGATGAGATTCGCCCGGAGTTCCTTAAAGCTCTGGATATTGTAGGTTTGTGTTGGCTGACACGACTCTGCAATATTGCATGGACATCAGGGGGAAGTTCCTCTGGATTGGCAGACTGGGGTGGTGGTCCCCTTGTTCAAAAAGGGGGACAGGAGGGTGTGCTCCAATTACACGGGGTGTCACACTCTTAAGCATCCCTGGCAAGGTCTATTCAGGGGTCCTGGAGAGGAGGGTCCCAGGGAAGACCCAGGACACGCTGGAGAGATTATGTTTCTCGGTTGGTTTGGGAACGCCTTGGGATTCCCTCGGAAGAGCTGGAATAAGTGGCTGGGGAGAGGGAAGTCTGGGCCTCCCTTCTTAAGCTGCTACCCCCGCGACCCGACCCCTGATAAAGCGGAAGAAAATGAATGAATGAATGGATGGATGGATGGATGGATGGATGGATGGATGGATGGATGGATGGATGGATGGA